>JAHBCN010005201.1:0-57320 GCA_019359885.1 Listronotus oregonensis
TTTTTACTTGTACCAATTATTGAATTTAAGATGCTCATCAGTTAATTTCGATCTGTAAACTTTTTTGTGTATTCATTTTGGAAAAGGTTTTTTACACAAATAAGTAGTACCAAAAACAAAAACAACCCGAGCAAATTTATGAAATTATCAAATTGTCTCAGTGAAAGACTCTTAAAAATTCCAAAACAAAGATGAGTTTTGATATTTGTTCTTTTATATCACTGCATTGTAGATCAATCATTTCCATTTGGTTCCGGGGCTGGGTTTCAATGTCAGTATCAAAAGGATTCTAAAAATCTTAATTTGATTCGCAATGGCATAAAGTCCAAAACAGTATCAAAATTTATCTTCAAAGCACTCAAAGTTTCGATTGCAAAATCGAGGGAAACTCAGTTTATAGTGTGGCTTTTTCACATGTTTTAAAAGGGAAAAACATTTACTTCGTATTGTGATTGAAACGTCTAATTTTTCCGGAATGATTTGATATTAGTGTAAAATCAGGAAGATGCTGGTTTTCTTTGCAATCCCAAATTCAGTTCGTTCACATGTTTTGTCAAATCAACATAGAATGCTAACTTCCACAGCCATGCGTTGTTTTGTAATTCAGTAAGAGGGCTTTTTTCATTAAAAAAATTTCGATACTGCTCAAAGTTAAAAAAAGCGCTGAAGGACTTTCCCACAACTAACCAGCGTAGGCAGTATGATAAGGTAAGTCAGTTTCTCCAATCTCTTCAATAAATTGTGGGGAATTGTCGGGATTCACCCAAAGATCTGATAAAATTAACAGTTGATATGACTGGTTTCAGAACGTCAGACATATCCAAATTTTTTTCCGCACAAAGACTGTTGATGAATGATACAATGTAAGACTAATGGTTTTGAACCATTTTTCTACAGCCTTTGACAAAAGCAATCCTTTATTTTCCCCTCATGTTTTTCCCCCATCAGTTGTAATACATTCAAGTTTTTCCATCGAAGGTTTTTTGATTAATGGCCATTTCAACTCCTTTAAAAATATCTGTACCAGTAGGTGTGCCATGAATATTTTCATATCAAAAAGTTCTTCGTGCACTTCATAGCTTTTATCTACTCCTTGAATATAAATCAACACCTGAGCAGTATCTGAAATCCGTTGACTCATCCAAGGCCAAAAAAAACCACTCAAAATGTCCATTTTTGTCGAACAGTTGGGGATATTTTTTTTAGCGATGTTTTCACCCTTGACCCAATTTTTTGCTGACATACTGATATTTTTTTAAAAATTTACCTTTTCAGGGACATTTCTTCGGCTACTGCAATTATGCATTCTTTGACATTTCTCCACGGTAAAGGGTTTTTTCCCGTTTTCAATTTCAAGAGCCACACACTGGGGGGTTTTTCAGTTTTAGTTTTGTAAATGAAGATTGCTGCGATTTCAATCGCGTGCATACTTCAAATTTTTTTCTGTCCCAAACTTCCTGTATATTTTGAGTAATTTTGAAAATGTTTTGTTTCATAATGACGTTTAATTTTATATTCTTTGAGAACGGCTATGCTTTCATTGCAAATCAAACATAGTGCCTTGTTACTGGACTCAATTACGAAACCCCTGAATGTTCCACTGATCTTTGAATTTTCTGCATTCACTATAAATTTTTCGCTTTTTTTCCCCTTTACTAATTCACACACAAAAGCAACAATTCAAATCAAAATACTGTTATAAAGATGTCTTAAACTTAAACACGCACAAACACGTTTTAAGGAGGTATGCAATATTTTATTTAACAACAGTGTCATAGGTACTGACTTGTGGTTGCGCCACTAGCCTTCTTATATATTCCAATTACTGCCATCTAGAAGTGAGTGGAAGACACCCGTTTCTCGAACCAACGAGATTATTCTTACGTGCTATTAGCGCCATCTGTTAGCGATAGAAGGTACTACCTATTTCCGCTTGTGTCCACCAGATGTCGTGTCACGTTACCCCCACCACTCTACCACTAATCTAGAATTTACAGATAATGACAGGAAAATTAATAATTCAGTGTTGCCGTTTTGCGGACTTTGTCCGATTTGCAGCCTTTTTAAACGTTGTGTACTTTTCGGACTTTTTTTTTCATCAGTGGACTATTTCACTTCTTACCACCGGCAACAATGATAATATGGTTTGGCCCTCGGAACTTACTGGGTAATCAGTATGGCCCTAAGGCAAAGTTTGGAGACCCCTGCTCTAGTGGATACTGGGGGTAGTTATAAAAGTAGGAATTTTATGGTGAATGCCGTCATCGATAGTATGCCTTAAAAATTGTTCATTTTTGCTACCTACTCAAAAACTAATGAAATAATATGTATACCCTTCCCTTTGTGCACAGCAGACCATGTTGATGCGTTTTTACTACTTTACTACTGGGTTTATCTGAACACTTTGAAAATTTAGGTAATTACAAATATTTCAATTAACACTTGCTAACGGTGCACATAAAAAATACAAACCAACTCATTCTATTACCAGTAATTATTTTTATATTATTATTACACCCGCAAAAATATGTATGAAAACAAAATGGATCCGTTCATTTGCAAAAAGGGGAGAAAATAAAATATCTAATGGGCAGCGCCCACCTGTCTTCATCAACCCAGTATCCTTTTTCGGGATATTGGGTCAAATTTACTGCTTAAATTAATTTAGTTTTACTCCTGTGTAGTCTGTAACTGCAGTACAGAAGTACTAGCCCAACTTTTTTTTTTCTCTACCTCAACGGCCCCCTTTCTTTCACTAGTAATTATATCCCCTTTTTCTGTCAATAGTACCGTTCACCCCATATTCAGTTTCCCGTCCAATCTTGCAGCTGATTTGGAAAACAAAAGAAGTATAATGCAGACAATTTTTTTACAGGACTTATAACACTAAAATCTTAGACTACCATTGTCTTTATTTGTTAATTGTTTCACAACGTTTCGGTTAGGATGTATATCCAACCGTTTCAAGTATAACTGTTATATAGATTTATCACTTAAAAAAGGTTAAAATCACTAGCCCCGTTGTTAACTAAATTTAAAAAATAAAATGAAGTCCCAAATTTTGTTATTGAAACCATTTTGTCTAACACTTTCAATGAAACCTTAAATAACTATTAAATGGGACGCCAACTATTGTTTATTTAGTTCATCAAGAACACAAATTTGTTCGCTGTCGCACAAAAATTCTTCCAGTGCAAACCCTGTGAATTGTTTTAAAAAAAAGGGGAATTTATTTTTGTTAAAATCTATTACGGTATTGATGGTCAATGTACCCTTAAATGTTTATAAATAAGTTCTAAATTACCTCGTATAAATTAAATCAATACCTTTATTCACTCTAAAATAAGACGTAAACGGTTTAGCAAACAGAACGTTCTCATTTAAGACAAAAAAGCAAAACTACGCTAAA
Organism: Listronotus oregonensis; assembly: GCA_019359885.1. Lineage (NCBI taxonomy): Eukaryota > Metazoa > Arthropoda > Insecta > Coleoptera > Curculionidae > Listronotus > Listronotus oregonensis. Next base: position 3,410 of record JAHBCN010005201.1, read on the forward strand.
TCCGATTTATGCTGGGAATGACGTACTCGAAACTAATGTGTAATCCAATTAAAACTTGTTGAAATTCCCATTCAAGAGTTCGATTTTCCGCAGACTTTATTTAATGAGTAAAATGAAATAACCTTGTTTTCCAACGCGTTTTGAAATTAAATGATAAGGCGAAAATAACTACGAAATGCTTCGATTGATTTAAATTATAATTTTCAGTAATGGCTGCAACCGTTATGGAGCAATTTAAGTCTCATTATTTATTCAAACTTATTATTTTTTAAAAAAGGAGAAAAAATTAATTTATCACTGTTTACGTCTGTATCTTTAAATAAAAAAATATATTTTTAATGAATTTTAAATAAGTTTTATTTATCTTCTAATATTGTGCAAAAACTATTTTTTATGAATGGTTAATCGAGATCTTAGCATTGTAAAAGACATAATTAAAAAAACAAATGAAAACAATCTTATACTTACCAGAGCAGACAAAGGCAATACAGTTATTGCCTTAACTAAAAATGACTACATAATAAAAATGGGCTCCTTCTTAGATCCCGAAAAATATAAAAAACTCGATAAAGACCCAACTGTTAAATATCAAAACTGGATCTCAGAAACAATTAACAATTGCCCAAGCATTTTTTCAGAAAAAGATAAAAAACTTCTTAAATTAATGAACCCCCAAGTACCCAAACTTTACGGACTTATTAAGCTACACAAGGAAGGTTATCCAATTAGACCAGTCGTCTCATATATTACAGCTCCAGCTAAAAATGTCTCTAAAAAATTAGGAGAAGTTATTTCCAAGTATACAAAATTTTCGCCTCAATTTAGCATAAAAACTCTTTTAAACTAATTGAAAAAATTAAAGATACACAATTACCGGACAATGCTAAACTGATCTCATTTGACGTCAAAAATCTATTTCCTAGTGTGCCACCATGAGACAATTGATATTGTTGAAAAACTTTTAATTAAGAATAAGTGCAATCCAGTTATAATTTCAGAAATATTAGAATCCTTAACTGTTAGCTTAAATCAAAGTTATTTTCAGTTTAATGGAAATATATATTCTGCTTTACAGGGCTTAGCTATGGGAAACCCCTAAGTCCCCTGTTGGCGGAAATGTTTTTGAGTGAACTGGAAATGAAATTGATTAATCATCCATTATTCAACTTATGTAAATATTGGTTTAGATATGTAGATGATGTCTTAGTTTGTTTTACTGGCACATCCAGACAATTGGAATCTTTGTTAAATTACCTAAATAATTTACATCCAAATATTGAATTTACTTTAGAAGTGGAAAAAAACAAAAGCATTAATTTTTTAGATTTGACTACTAACAGAAATAAAAACAAACATGAATTCTCTATATACCACAAAGAGTCGTTTACCGATATGACTATACATTCTTCTTCTTTACACTCTAGCACTCACAAAAAAGCAGCTTACCATAGCATGATACACAGGCTAGTCAATGTCCCATTAAACAAAGAAAATTTTAATAAAGAATTAAATATCATAAAACAGATTGCAATTAATAATGGTTTTCATTCAAATTTCGTTGACAAAATACTTAAAAATAAACTTTCAAAAATAGCTCATGAACACATTTACCCAACTAGTACAAGAAACAAAAATAAAAAATTTAAGTGTATCACTTATTTTGGCAAACCTTCTGAAAAAGTATCAAAATATATCATATCTGATAACATAAACATCTCATACAGAACAGTAAATAATCTGGGTAATTACATAAAGAACAATAAAGACAAGATAGATAAAAACCTAAAGTCGGGTATTTATAAGCTAAATTGCGGTTCTTGCGATAAGTGTTATGTAGGTCAAACCTGAAGGTCGTTCAAGAAACGTATAATTGAACAAAAAAAATATTTTATAAACCAAAAGGAAGACTCTGCATACGCACAACATTTATTACAAGAAAATCACAACTTTGATGATGATTTTAATATTTTACATGTGCTAAATAAAGGTAAAAACTATCTTGTTTTGAGAGCCTAGAAATAAACAAATTAAAAATACAAATTTCCTTAATAGTCAATTAGAAACAAACCCGTCCCCTTTATTAAATTTGTATAACAACACCCGACAAATAGTTATGGTAATTAGATTGTAAAACTTAGGTAGATTTAGTTTGCAGTCCGTTTCTTTACTTTATTTTTTATTTTTGTATCAGTTTATACAGTACCCGAGGAAGCTATAGTATAGCGAAACATATGTCGTATAGTATACCAATAAACAGTGGAAATATCACTTCAAGTGTTTTATTTTTTAAAAATTTTTATGAATGCTGTTAAAAGCTGAATACTGAACGCAAAACAATTTTGTTGTAGCTTACAATTGGGATCATGGTACAATATCAACACATATGCCTCTTTTGACATCTGGCTTACATGCTAAAAGTACTTACCTAACAAGAGACATGGTACATAAATAAAAAAAGTACTTTTCCAAATATAAAAAATTGTTTAAATAAAAATAAATTACTAATTTTGTCTCTACACTACTCATATTAAAGCATAATTATAATTCCCTGTAACAGAATTCAGATTTTTTAAATGTCAGTAAATCCGTCATTACTCGACTGTGTAGGCGACCGCAAAGTTTCATTTTTCCTCCGCCGAAGCTTAAGTTTTCACTTTCTCGCCGGCGAAGCAAAAAGTGTTATCATAGCAACATAGATACAAAAAAAGAACAAGACAAGCGTAACAACTGAATATTTATTACACTAAAAACAATTATTAATTAAATATTAAATGTACTTACTTAATAATTGATTATTAATACGAAATTAAAACACAATCGAAGAGGCAATTAAAAAAATATATTTTTGTTGGCAGTGTCCACTAACGGCTTTGTGTTACTATAGCGAACCCGGTCTAAGCCGCCTTGCGAACCCACTTATTTTAAATAATTATTAGTATATTAAAAAGATATGTTTTTGCAAAAATTTGTCAACGTTTAAAGAAAAACAGCATATTTTATTTGAAAAGAGCAGGCGCCATAGAAAGTTAAGTGTTTTTGACTAACCGTCTAGCTAACTTTACTGAAATAGAAAATGCAGTTATAAAAAATCGCGTTATGAAATCGCTGATAAGTATGGTAAAAACGTTTTATGTTGATATCAGGTAGATTGATTAAAATCGTTATTAGAGGTTACTGAAAACATATCACCTGATATAGGCAGGAGTAGATTTACGCAAAGGCTGAATAGGCTGAAGCCTAGAGCGGCAAATATTATGGGCGGAAAATCAATTAATTTTTAAAAAAATGTGAACGTAAATTTAAATAATATGATTAATGATTTTGCAAAAAAAAAGGTTCAAAGAAAAACGTTAGTATAGGGTTTTGCCTATAAGTAGTACATAGTTCAAAAGAATACTTGTTTGTTTTACCATTTTAATTTATATTTCGTTTTTATATTATGAAATTTGTTTAAAGAATTCCTATTTAATTTTCTGAAGATTTAACTTTTTTAAATTTGTTTATTAAATTTTTATAAGAATTACTAGTGAAGTTTACATTCTTTTAATGCTAAATTTTTTGTTGTGATATTCAAAAAATATTGGCATATTAGGGCGGCAAAAATATATTAGCCTATGGACGAAAAAAAGGTAAATCCGGCCTTGGATATAAGAACTGAACATTGTTTGCAACATTAATTTCACTAACTTTACTGTCCAGGCAGCGGAGCAACTTCGGATAGAAATAATACCAACTGAATTAATACCTATATTGTACTACTAAGAAAGCATTAAACAACCTTAATACAGAAGTAACACAAGTGACATTGTGTTTGAAAATGTAAACAAAAAATTGCCTTTTCTTAATAATATAATTCGAAAATTAGCATTACTTTTTCGTGAAGCTTTAGATAACAATGGTTTCAATAATACACATTAAAAGGAAAAGATTCTACTTATTCTAGAGTAATGGTGACATAAAAAAAAATATAAAGTTAAAGCCTACAGCTGAGCAAAATGACTATAATTTAAAGGTTAAGAAATTCCTTATTTTATAAAAATATGCAGTTTTTAATACCAATTTATAAGGACAATACTTGTTTTTTAAAAATAGACAAAAATATTTACAATTCAATTCTTAACTCTGGGTCTTGTGTAGAATGCTTTTTCGAATTAAATCTTTTTTTATATTGGCAATTTTTTTATTTTTTTTTACTAATATTTTTTTAATTTATTTCATTTAACTAGCCTATATTTTCCTTAATCATAAGAAAAAACCGCATATTGTTGCTATAACAATAATTAAGATAGTCTGAGCCCGTATTTGTTTAATCAGTTTATTTATTATCTAAGGAGGAGGAAATAAAAAATGGACCAATGAAGTTTTTCACAATATCCAGAATTATACTCTGTAAGTTTTTCTGCGATTAACACAATTTATAAAATGCGGATCTTACATTTTGCATACTCAATTTCATTTAGCTCCCACTCTAATAGGAATACACCTCCTATTTTTAAAATGTAATGTACTAAATTTTTTACTAGTTTTATAGACTACATATCTTTGGTTTATTGATGACACCTCTTGAGTGACTGTTATTAAGTAATGACCTATACTGAAAGATATATTAAGCAAATGGCATTCTCAAATATGTACCTTATATATTTTTAAATTTTACATTACTCTAATAACTATGGATAATATTCTGACAGAAATAAGTGAAAGGGTATTATTAAAAAAGTTGCACTGCGCAATTTTTAACTTAATCATACATCATTTATATTTAATTATCAGAGTCATGTGCAGTCCCTTCTAGCTTGTGCATAATTTCATTTAAAAGTGATATAATTTTATGCTTAATTTCCTAAATAAAAAAAAACTTGAAAAAGGAAATAAAAAAAGGTTAACCGTTTAAAAAAATTTTTGTTTTTCAAACCATTTTAAAACTATCGGGCAAAGGTAATAATTTTAAATTTGCCCTTAATTTCCTTTTTTAAAAAAAAAAAAACTGAAAAAAAAAAGGAAAAAATAAAGGTTAACCGTTTTAAAAAAAATAAAAAATTTGGTTTCTTCTTAAACCCAAAAAAAAAAAAAATTTTAAAAAAAACCTTTTATTTGTACTTATTATAGTAAAATAATATTTTTACCTAATTCGTACTAAATAATTTCTTAAAAATCTTGTTATTTAAATGCTTACTGAAAAAGTCGTCATTAAAATCAATCTCCGCATTTCGTGCTTATTCAAAATGTAGTATTCCGTGGTTATTCCCTTCTTCTCGTTATTAATTCCAAAGGCGTTCGAAAACAAGGTTATTGCACTTAACTCCTTAAATTAAAATTACGGAAAATCGAACTCTGGAATCTGAATATCGATGAAGTTTGACTGATATAATAAGTTAAAATGGCTTTATATGTCATTTAGTATAATATAGGTTAGAGAAAAACAAATACATGGTACAATTATGGTACCATAGATGTCGCTATGGCATTTTTCTACATGCGTTTTAAAAAACTTATTTAAATTATTAAGTCAAACGTATTACAGTGGGCCTTTTCTAAGTTTAATGTTTAATAGTTTTTGAGCTTGAAAAAAAAATAATAGAAATACTGAAAAAAATATATTTCAAACTTATTTTGAATGAAAAAAACTAAAAAAATGGTAAAAAAAATCCATTAAGAACCCTAAAATCAAAACAAAGCTGAATTTTAAAAAATGGATGTAAACTTATACTAAAAATCAAGGCTCTTGATTAAAATTACTTTTGGTCTTTTAAGACTTAAAAATAAAAAATAAATTAAAGTTTAAATAAAAAGCCAAAAAAGTACGCTTTATAGCAAATCGAACTAAAAGTATAAAATAATTTTTAAGTATAGAAGGTTTGTGTTACAGTAATAGAAATAATTATAACTAATTAATTTGGAATAAGATTAAATAAAAATTAAGTTATTAACAAAATAATTGAATTATAGTAAAAAAGCGTTAGGTGTAATTTACTTTATTTTTAGAATCACCTTAATTTAGTTAATAGCTACCAAAAAAATATTTTAACATTTAATATCAAGCACCCCACACAGCCCTTTTACTATAATTAAATTATTTTGTAAATAACCCAATTTTTATTTTAATTTTATTTCAAATTAATTATTCACAATTAATTATTTTACTTTGTATCACTGTAACACAAATTTTTTATACTTAAAAATTATTTTCTTCTTTTTAGTTCAGTTTGCTATAAAAGCATGTTTCTTAGTTTCATTTTTAACTATACTTTATCAAAAATATAACACATCTACATTTAGTACTGAAATATATACCATAACTATTTTTTTTTTGGCAATACGTAAATTTGTCTATATATTGTGTTTTTGGAAAAGCCTGCTTTGAAAAAGTTTTAAATTTGTTTTCAGATTTTTATAGTAAGCAAATTAAATTTTTCCAGGAGTTTGGAAGTTTTAAAGCTAAATGTTACGTCAGTCCTTTACATTTTAGATGCCGTCTATATCTAAAATTTAATTTAAAATTTTATTCTTGCTCTTGTTATTTATTTTAGAGGTAAAAACAGTAGCGTACAATAAAATTAAACTTATTAAAAAAAAATATATATATATATATATATATATATATATATATATATATATATATATATATATATATATATATATATATATATATATATATTTTATTATATAAATAAAAAAAAAATTATAATATTATAATTATATATAAAGGTTCAGATAGCGAATTTTTTTTGGGGAAAAATTCAAAAAATTTGGGGTTTAAATTTTGCGTTTCAAGGCCCTGCTTGATTAAAAAAAAAATTTTTAGAAAATTTTTAATTTTTTAAATCAAGCAATTGCCTTTTTGATTTCACATTTTTTTTTAAAAAAATTTTAAATTTTTTTCCAGGCAATTATTAAAAAAAAAAAGTTTAATAAGAAAAATTTTTGCAATTTTTTTCTTCATTATTGAAAAACTAATAAAACTTTGTAGAAAAGTTATAATTAAGTTTTATTTTTATGTCAAGATCCCTTGAAAATATAAAGTCCAATATAATGCCAGTAATAAAACATTTAATAAAAATTTCCATAAGTCTCTTTTGAAGCTCCCAAAAGAAATGACAAGTACCAAAGTTTAATAATTGTTCCACCAAAGATTAAAACCAAACTTTCCTTTCTTATTCTGTAAGTAAAGTCCTTAGTATATGTATGCCCTAGTATAATTATTTTAAATGTTAGACATGCCATCTTTTGTAATTTTAATTATGTCAGTCCTTATGATTATTTAGGGTAAAAATAAAAACTTTTCACCAAATTTAAATATTCCGCTGAAGCGGTCTTAATTTTACACGCTAAGAACAAATGAGTAATCAGATGCAACATAAGTATGATTTTTGTTTCGAGACCGGGTATTATAATGTTGGGTTACACGTTTAACATTTGATCTACGCAGGAGAACGCCAGAATCGGTTGGGTGCTACTAGGGTTTTTGGGATTGGTGATTACGATGAAAGGGTCGGTTACCCTTCACCACGTCAGGTTCACGGTTATTTGAAGGTCAAGTAAAGAAAAAACCATCGAAAAAATCTGGAAAAATTCATGCATATGTTTTCGAGGTCTATATATCCGAATCCGGCAATTAGTTATACTTTGGATTTATCTATATGCATGGGTTTTTTCAGATTTTGTCTATGCTTCTTCTTCACTGGACCTTTAAATGACCTTAAACCTGACGTGATGGAGGCTAACCGACCCTCTTATCGTAATCATCGACCCCAAAAACCTTAGTAGCACGTAACCGCTTCCGGCGTTCTCGCGTAAACAAATGTTTACCTGTGTTATCTATGCTTTTGTGGTTTTAACTTTAGTTTTCTAATATGTGAAGTTTGTAAACGTCTAGTTGCGGTGGGAGCTATGTTTAAACTTGAAATTTTAAAATCAGTACTTCGGTACCGCTTAAACTATAGATTTTAAACCAAAAATAGATTTTTTAAAATAAAATAAAATAGCAATGGATGTACCGGGCCTTAAAAAGTAACTTTAAAGTTCTCAGAAAGATGGTCATGGGTGAGATACATATTTTCAAAAATATCCGTACCAGACATCCAAATATCAACACTTTTAAGCGTTTAGAACATTTATTTGCGCCACTATGGATCCTTTGTTAAATCACTTGCTGCAGTCGATAGTACTAAAAAGCATTATATTTTTACCTTAAGTTTGTTTATAAAAATGATTCTCAGTTAACTTAGTAAGTTTTATAAATCTACTTTAAAGTAACATGTTTAAAAATTATTTTATTTTTCTGAGATTATTTTAGTGAAAAAAAAATAAACACAATTTTAAAAAAATAATTATTGTTTACAGTGTCAACTGACAGCTTTATATTGGGTTACTATAGCAACTATTCGCCGACACCGGTCTAAGCTGTCTTGCGAACTCACTTATTTATAATATTTATTACTATTAAAAAGAGAATCTTTTACATTAATTTGTCGACATTTAAAGGAAAAACAGCATATATTTTATTTGAGGAAAAGTTAGTTTTCATGGCTTGCTCTCTATTATTAGCCTCACTCCGTTCGACTGTTAAACACGACCTCGCCGTAAAAAGTATCATTTTTGCTCCATATAAAATAATATACTATTTTCTTTAAACGTCAGTGAATCCATTATTACTCGACTGTGTAGGCGACCGTGAAGTTTAATTTTTTCTTTGGCACAGCTTTACTTTTCACTATCCAGCCGGCGGAGAAAAGAGTGTTATCATAGCATTATAGATACAAACAAACAACAAAACGAGCGTTAAAAACTCAATATTTGTTATAAAAACAAAAGTGAAATTTTTATTTAATACTCAATTGAATATTTAATGTACTTACTATATAACTGCTTATCAATACGGTATTAAAAAGGCAATTGGAGACACAATTAAAAACTATTATTGACAGTGGCCACTAACAGCTTTATATTACATTTCTATAGCAACTATTTACCGACACCGGTCTAAGCCGCCTTGCAAAACCACTTATTTTTAAGAAATTATTAAAAAATGTTTTTGCCATAGTTTTTGACATTTGAAGGAAAAACAGGATAGTTTATTTTGGGGAAAAGTTACTTTTTACGGCTTGCTCTCTCTTATCAGCCTCACTCCGTTCGGCTGTTAAACACGAGCGAACCATGAAAAGTATAACTTTTCCTCCATATAAAATATTATACTATTATGGTCTTTGGAAGCGTAGTTTGGTATTTGTAGAGTTAACCAGAGTTGGGGTTTTCTAGATAATGCCCTGCACAACTTTTTTATTTTTTTCGACTTTGAGTATATTATAGTTTAGGCAACTAAAAATACACAAACAAACATTGGGTCCATTTATAACCAGGGCATTAAAATAACAATCATTGAAACATCTGTTAAGTTGGTTGCCTAGAACCAGTACAAATCCCAAAAAAAATTAAGAAAAATGATTTTTACAATTTAATAACAAAACAATCTCTAAAAAAAATGTTGTAACTAACTCGGCATTAAGTGCTGTTATCAATTGCCATGTTTGTTAAATAGTTGTAACTCGGTTTAAAAAAATATTAAGCATCGCTCACCGCTTACATGAACGATCTTTTTTTTTCATATAAAGTTTGTATATTTTTGTTGTATATAAAGTACGTATATTGTGATTTTGGTGTCATGGCTCTTTATTGTATATTTATAACTATAATAAGTATACGCAAAATTTTAATTTAATTAAATTTGATTTAATACCTTATTGAGTAAATAAAAAAAAATCTTAAAACAACCTATGAAGGCTAATGTATACTAAATTCATAAAAACGAAATTCTGTTAGTGACCTCATTCAAATATTATTAGCCAATATTTGTAATAAAAACAAAAACAATATAAAAAAAAAACATAACAATTGAATTGGTGCACCAAGCAAAACAAAACAAAAATGTATTATTCTAAAGGGCGTTGTTACTTTCGAGAACTTTCTTAAACTGCAATGAACACAATACATAGACATATAAGTTTCTAAAACATTTAGATTTTTTTTTAAGTCAGAAAGGATTGGCCCTTGAGGTTCTTAATTACATCAGTCTGACATTACTTTTGGTTGGTTCTCATTCTCGGCAAAGTGTTTATATCTTTATCCATCACCGTTTACTTAAGATGTTTTTACAAGACTATTTTTCTAGTATTTGAGGTACGTTATGGTACTTATTAGAGCTCGCAACAATTCCACACAGTTGGAATTCAAAAATTGTGACAAATGTTATAGGTAAAATTATTTTGCTTTTCTCCAGAATGAAAAAAGATATATATTTATTTTAAATTCTAAATAAATCTGAATTTTTTAGTGAATTGTGAAGGGAAAGTTCACCCTTGGGACAATGTAACTAAAAATATACACATATTTTATTATTTCTTTAAGTAAATGAACCTAATGAAAACATAAAAATGTAAAATATTTTTAGGTGGGTGTCCTATGTTAATAAAAAAGAAGAAAATATTAAAAAGAAATAAAATTTAAATTTACTTACAAATATGAAGGGACACCTACACGTCGACATGTTTGTAGGTAAATTTAAATTTTATTTCTTTTTAATATTTTCTTCTTTTTTATTAACAGAGGACACCCACCACAATATTTTACATTTTTATATTTTCATTAGGTTCATTTATTTAAAGAAATAATAAAATATTTGTATGTGAAAACACATAGTTATATTGTCGCAAGGGTAGACTTTCCCTTCACAATTTACTTAAAAATTTAGTTTTATTTAAAATTTAAAATTAATATATATTTTAAAGTAACATGTAATTTAATAATAATTTAAAATTTAATTAAAGATAGTTTTATGTTTATTTATTATGTCATTTGCGGTATTATTTTACTAGATTTTTCACATAAAAATAAAACTTAATTATCGAAGCCTCCTTACATAGTTTTATTAGTTTTTGGGTTATAAAAAAAGGAAAATTGCAAAATGGTCGTTTTGGCTGACTTATATATAAAGTGTGTAGTATCATTGGTAATTTAATTTGAAGTTAACTGAAAAAAAATAATATATAGGGTGTCCCACAAAAAAAACTCAAGTTTATGTAAGAACTCGAAAAGCCTAACTGCTAGAGAAGAAATCAGAACGCCAACAAAATCTACGTAAAAATCTACAAAATATTTCTATTTAAAGTTCTTCTTTATCTCTAATAATAACCGAGGTAATTGTCTCGAAAGTTGCCTTTACTTCACGTTTCGTTCTTGAGATATCCATCATCAAATTGAAAATCAAGCTTACCTTATTTACACCATTCCTCCTTATTTTTAAACAGAATTCTTGATTTTTACACTAAATTGTCACACAATATTTTTTAACCCTTTTTCCCTTATTTTATATATATTTGCAACCTTCACTTTCAAACGTACACTACACTATACACTAGGGAATTATTCAGCAAACATGGCCGCCCCGTTTAAAAGTGATGCTTTGCAATTTAATGGAAAAAAGTGTAAAATAAATGTAAAAAATGGTTTCTACAAGGTGTATAAAAAATATTATGTGCCAATTTAGTGTAAAAATCATAAATTGAGTGCAAAAGAAGGGGAAATATAGTAAAAATTAGCTTAGTTTGATTTTTAGCTTTGATGATAAATATCTCGAAAACGAAAACAAAACGTTGCCGAAATATTTTTTTAGATTTGTGATTAGCGCCCCAAAAATCATTGTATACCAAATTTAGTCAAAATCATAGTGGAGGCAACTTTCAAACAATTGCCATAACCAATATACAGGATTCTCGTAGAATCGACAAAAATTTAAAAACGCTCCAAAAAAATCGAGTTTGCCTTGAAATTTTAATACATTTAAATATGTTTTAAAATTCCGTCCCGAGAATGTATACAAACAGAATTGCTCCATACCTTACGGTCTTCTCAATACCCCGTAAATATTAAAAAAAAATGCGTCACCCTGTACATTTTTCCGCAATACGCTGAGTCGCCCAAAATATCACTGCAAAATGTTTAAAGCGCAATTTTGAAAAACTAACTTAAAAGTTATAAATCTTTCAACAATTCGAGCATTTTATCGGTGTTTTTGACTTTTCTCCACACCGATAAAATTTTATAAAAACACATTTTCTTTGTTTTTTGATTTATTACAAAAGCGTTATTTGACTCTATAGAAATTAAATTAAAAAAATAAAATTTGTATTTTTTAAAGAAAAAAATCTTAAAATAAAAAAAAAGTTTTGTTCAGATTTGGGATTTTATTTCCAGCACCCTTTTTTAAAAGATGGCTCAGGTAATTTGCTGTCAACTTTTAGGTATCAAAAATCTCAATAAACTAGTCTCATACTCAATTCAAGACACCCACGGTATGTTAGTGGTTGGGCCTTCGTGAACTATCCTGATACGAACTCCGCTACGTGTTGTTCTATTAACTGTAGTTACCTGCAATGAAACACAAATGTTTGAAATGAACAAATGAAAAAGTAATTACTTTATTTTTTGTTGTGTCTTTTTATGAAATAAAATTACATTTTTCATTGACCTTTGTCAATTTTTACAAAATTGTAGACGACTCCTACTTTATAAAGCTGCAAAGTATTATTTTATTATGCAAAACCACTCTCAAACATAATTTAAAATTACTGTAAAACGGTGTCGGAAAAGCAAAAAGCCATCCAAGCCATTGTGTTTGCCTGAACAATACCTGCGCTATTAAAAGTTGGATATAAACGAATATAATAGAAAGAAATCATTTATCAGATTCCGGCAAAATTCCTAACGCCTGATGGAAAATTGGGCGCTTCCGAAGTTTTATTACACAAAAGAAAACGTTTTATGAATTTTATTTGTAGCACCGTCCACGTCCAGCAAAATGTAAAACTCCACGGCTGGTTTGTTTCGTCATAAAATGTGGACAGATTTTTAAAGTGGGTAAATTACATTTTCCAGTCTTTTGAAAGTTCAAGAGCGGAAGTGCTTCGTCATACCTTTAGAATTTTTAAAGTCTTTGTCTTTTAAACACTACTTTTATGTTCAGTTTTTAGAAACTCGTATGCTAAAACTTAGTTTTTTCAAACCGGATTGTTCCAGTAAATTACACTTACATGTTTTGTTATATGTACTTTTTCGTTAAATCGTATCGAAATAATAACCTTTCTATCGTTATTTTGATGTCGAAAAAACAGTATTTTACGCAGGCGTGTTTAAAAGTTACTTTTACGCACGTGTGCGTATCCATGTACTGGATTTCAAATCATTTATTATATAAATAAATAATACAATTTTTTAAATCAAAAAATTGTACATCTTCTTCTTTCCTGACATTACAACTTTGGGTGAGTCTTAGCCGCATCCACTATTGCTCTCCATCTCCTACGATCTTGTGCTTCCACTTGCCACTGCTAGACGCCCATCTTAAATATGCTACGACAGCATTCTTCCATCTTTTTCTGGGTCAACCTATTGATCTTCTGCCATCTGGTCTCCCAAGGAATACTGTTTTTATTAATATGTGGTCTTCTGATCTTACTACATATTATTCGGTTAGCTTTTATGTGCCTGACTATGTTTTCACTACCATACATTTCCGCTAATCCAGTGTGGCGTCTTTTCTGCACTCCTGTTCTTTCTAATTGTACATAGGTCGCACATATAGATCGTTCTTCATTATGTAAAGAATGTAATACTTGCATCCAGGAATTACGGGTAGAAGACACGGAAGAAGCACTAAAATTGGCGTAATTATTCTTCTCCCCCAAATTTTTTTCTGCTATCATTCGGTAGTTTTTAATTAAACTTTCTGCCTAACCTTCTGTCGCGGATGTTGAAACGCCAACCTTCGTCCTTTTGAGCGTCAATATATTGGCTCCTAAGTCCGCAAAAAAGGTCACGGTGCACCGTCCAAAGCAGTGTAGGAGTTTGCATTTGGAAGTACAAATAATTCGGCAATCTTTTAAGGTATAGAACCAACGATATTTATACCCATTGCGTGTGTAACGATGAACATTTCTTTCTTTAAGAAATATACTTCTTTTAGAAACTTTTCAACTTCTCCTTTGGAAAATATTTTGGACTTTTTTGGTTTATAACCCTTTGAATTTCTCTTGAAAAATGCAATAACATTGGTATACTAACTGATGTTTACATTTTTATTGAGATAAATTGTAATTCGCATCATTGAATAAATATTTCGTAAAGTAAAAAGAGCACGTTTTAAAGATAGCTGGGACAAGTACGCCAAAATAGCTTTTTTTGAAATATATACCACCTTTTTTACGCACCAAATATTAAATTTATTTTAAGTTTTCCAATGCAATTTCTTCGATTTCTAAAGAGCTATCGTGCGTAAAGCAGCTCCTGCTTCATTTTCTAAATCGCAGTTTTTAGATTCGTTGGAACTAATCCCGTTTTAAAAATATAAAATTAATACTTTTACTACTTTAACTGACAAATTGTATCTTGTGATATTCGACAAAGTTTTATTTTTGTACATAACAACCAATTCATAGCAATACATGGCTACCTTGTGTATTCTTCTTCTGGCGGTGCCATAATTTATTTTAGAGTGTAGGCGCCCTCTCGCACATATCTGTGTTGCGTACCAACTAGACACTGATATGGGGACCACCGGCTTAACGTGCCTTCCGAAGCACATGTGAGAGGGTTTACTAGGCAGAAATACTACACAGTCGATTGCCATTGCCTTCTGTGAGGTGACGAGCTATGAAAAAGTCCAATGAACAGTACGGGGATCGAACTCGAGTCTTCACGGCTAAGAGGCTGGTACGCTGCCACTATACCAACTCGCCACTTTACCTTGTGTATGGTAATTAAAATATTATGGAGATCATAACTAAACTTTTTTTAATAAAATTAATAACACATAGATTTTACAAAAAATCTTGTGTCATACAAGTTGAAAAATAAATGTTTTTGGTACTAGATGTGTTTAGCAATCATAACATCGCGTGAGTAAAACACTACTATTTTGTAACATGTATCGTAAATAGCTATTTTCTCTCAATAACACTAAAATCTTGGACTTTCTTTGTCTCTATTTGTTAATTAATACACAACGTTTTGGTTAGTGATGTATCTTCAACCGTTTTCAAGTGATAACTGAACACTAACACTAACATTTTTAAGGAAACGTAGCTATTTTTTGTTTAAAGAACATTTTCTGTCTTATTTAATCTTTTTAACGTCTAGAGTAAAATTTGTTTATTGTCGCTAAGAGCGTAATGAAAATATAATAAATTATAAGTTACTGTAAAATATTTATAGTTAATAGTACAAATCAAGCAAATGCAAACAAGTTTATATAATTATAACTCAAAAAATGTATATCATACCCTTGTCGGTGATGAAAGTGTTATTTTTTAAAAAGTTATTTTATATGCTCCTTTAGGCATTTTTTGGTATACCTACTTAGTTCTTGTTTAAAATAGATTAAAAAATCATACTCTTTCTTCTAACGTAATGTTAGGAACCACAAGAAAACCTTGGCATCACCTTTCCACCTTGGGTTATTAGTAAAGCAATCAATGTCATTTTAGAAAGTTGTTATGTCATATAATTATCAAAGTTAATAAATGTATTTATGTTAATACTTTAACAATTTGTATAAGTGAGTCTAAATCATATCAGTTGGCGACGAGGATAAAGGCAAAATGAGTGGGGAAGAAGTTCAGCAAGCATTACTTAGCTTTATTAAAACCCAACAGGAACAGGTACAAAAACAACAAGAACTAATTTTAAAAAACCAGCAAGACTTTTTGGTTCACTTGGCAAATACGTTTGGCTCATCTAATCCAAGAGTCCCTGGTGATGTTATGATGAATTTCGAATGGAAACTTTAGGAAATAGCATTACTGAATTTCATTATATCCAGAATCTGGCTTGACCTTTGATCTCTGGTACAAAAGATTTGAAAGCCTGTTTGAAGAAGATGCAATGAAATTGCCCGACTCTGCAAAGGATTAGATTATTACTTAGAAAACTAGACGTTAAGTGCCATGAACAGTATGTAAATTTTATACTACCAAGTAAAATTAAAGATATTAATTTTAAAGAAACAGTGAAGAATCTTCATACCATGTTTGGACAAAAATTATCGCTCTTTCATTTGAGATATCAGTGCATGCAGCTGTCAAAAAGTGAGTCAGAAGATGTTGTCTCATTCCTTCCAGAGTCAATAAACAGTTGAAGATTTTAAAATCAAAGAAATAACTCCAGATCAATTTAAATGTTTAATATTTATTTGTGGGCTACAATGCAGCAGTGATGGTGACATTCGTTCTAAACTATTATCCAAAATCGAGGACAAAAGTACACAGCTTACGCTTCAAGATTTGATAATAGAGTGTCAGAGTCTTAAAAATCTAAAAAAAGATACAGCTATGATTGAAAATGGTAGAATTGAGGTACATGATAATGTTAATTTGGTGTCAAAACAAAGACAGCAAATCATAGATGGACAGCAATCGTGGTTTTCTAAAAACAAATACAAAAACAATTCACAAAATGTACAGGCTACACAAGTTCCTAAAAATCCATGCTGGTATTGCGGTGAGTTGCATTATGCTAGATATTGTCCGTTTAGAAATTATAAATGTCAGCAGTGTAAAAAAAAGGTCACAAAGAAGGTTACTGCAATGCTGGTAAAACACGTTATTTAGTGAATCATAATCCAAACACGAATGCAATTTACAACATAAATAAAATTGGAACAGAATGTCAAAGAAAATATATAAAAGTATTAATTAATGATCACCCAGTAAAGTTACAGGTTGATACCGCTTCAGATATCACAATAATCTCAGAAGAGACATGGAATTCAATTGGGAAACCTTTTGATTGCCCTACCAACCATATGGCTAGAAATGCTTCTGGTGATACAATAGCTTTAATTTCTGAGTTTCAATGCAACATAACCTTTATGGGGAAAATATATTCAGGAAAATGTTTTGTAACAAAAATTAAACATTTAAATTTGTTAGGGATAGACTGGATCACCAAGTTGGGTCTTTGGGAAGCAATAAATTCAGTTTGTAACAACATTAAATCAAACGTATACCCATTTTCTTTAAACAAAAAATCACTAGAAATTGCTTTTCCAGAAGTATTTCAAGATTCCTTAGGACGCTGCACTAAAATGAAAGTAGATCTGCATGTTGAAGATGGTGTGATGCCAGTGTTTTGTCCCAAACGACCTGTAGCTTACGCAGTCAAAGATAAAGTTGAGGCAGAACTTCAAAGATTAGAAAACCTGGATATTATTTCACCTGTAGAATACTCTGACTGGGCTGCTCCAATAGTTGTAACAAAAAAATCAAACGGAGATATCAGAATTTGGAGACTATTCAACCGGACTAAACAACGCGCTCAAGTCACATCACTATCCTTTACCCACAGTAGAAGATATATTAGCAAAGTTAAATGGATGCACAACTTTAGCATATTGATCTTTCTGATGCATTTTTACAATTGAAATAAATGACAGTTCAAAGAAATTTTAACTATCAATACACATCTTGGCTTATACCAATACAATAGGATGCCTTTGGTATCAAAGTGGCCCCATCGATATTTCAACAGGTAGTAGATACAATGATATCCGGTTTGCCAGGTACAGCACAATATATTGATGATATTCTAGTTTCGGGAAAACAGCTCAAGAACATCAAGAAAATATTACTAAAGTTTTCAAACGCATAAAAGATTTTGGTTTTCATTTAAAGTTAGAGAAATGTAAGTTTGGTGTTAAGGAAATAAAATATTTGGGATACATTATTAATGAAAACGGAATCCAACCTGACCCATCAAAGACAGACGCAATCAAGAACATGCCTCCACCTCATGATTTGGCTACTCTTAGATCATACCTTGGAGCAATTAATTATTATGGTAAATTTATAAGAAATATGCATATTTTGCGTCATCCTTTTGACGAATTACTTAAGAAAATAGCAGGTTTGTCTGGAACAAGCAATGTCAAGCTTCTTTCGATAAATTTAAGGACATTCTTCAGTCTAAATTGTGTTAACGCACTATGACCCGAAACAAGAAATAATTGTTGCTGGAGATGCCAGCAGTTTGGGCATAGGTGCTTGTATTTTACACAGATTTCAAGATGGTACAATAAAAGCAGTTTATCACGCATCAAGAACATTAACAGAAGCAGAAAAAATACAGTCAGATTGAAAAGAAGCATTATCACTGGTGTTTGCTGTAACAAAGTTTCATAAAATGATTTATGGAAGATTTTTCATTTTACAGACCGACCACAAACCTCTGTTAGCTGTTTTTGGGTTAAATAAAGGTATTCCTGTTTACACAGCAAACCGATTGCAGCGATGGGCGCTAATTTTAAGGGCATACCATTTTAAAATTGAATATACAAAAACCACTGAATTTGGACATGCAGATATACTATCTCGATTAATTAACACTAATAATTCAGATGACGAAGAATATGTAATAGCATCCGTTTCTGTTGAATCAGAAGTTTGTCAGGTTTTTGATGAAGTAATAGAATTTCTTCCAATTAATTTTAAAATGATATATGAGGAAACTCAAAAAGATCCAGTTCTCAAAAAAGTAATTAATTTTATTCAAAATGGTTGGCCACTAAACAAAAAAGATATTAACGAAGAAGTTTCAGAATATTTTGCTCGAAAAAATTCACTGTATGTAGTTAAAGATTGTTTGATGTTTTCAAACAGAGTAATTGTTCCCAAAAAGTTTCGTGAACAAATTCTAAAGCAATTACACCAGGGCCATCCAGGACAAGAAAGAATGAAATCATTGGCAAGAAGTTATGTGTTCTGGCCAAAATTGATAGCAATATTACAGATTTGTAAGAAAATGTACTAGCTGTGCAGAAGTTGCAAAATCTCCTTCAAAAGTTTTACCATCACCCTGGTCTAAACCAAATAACCCTTGGCAAAGAGTTCACTTAGATTTCGCTGGACCAGTTGATGGCAATTATTATTTGTTACTTGTGGATGCCTATTCAAATGGCCAGAAGTGTTTCCTACAAAAACAATTACTTCGACATACTATAAAGATGTTGGAAGAGGTTTTCGACGATTTGGACCACCTGAAACCCTTGTAACTGATAATGGATCACAATTTACCAGTGAAGTTTTTAAGAAATTTGTCTGTCCAGCGGAATACAACATATTCGTACTGCACCATTTACACCTCAATCAAATGGTCAAGTAGAACGTTTTGTTGATACATTTAAGAGGGCATTAGGAAAGTTTGATAAAACTAGAAGACCAGAAGGAAGCCAATTACAAGAGTTTTTAGCAACTTACAGATCAACACCTAATTACAATTCCCCGAGGAAAATCACCGGCCGAACATTTACTAGGAAGAAAATGCGCACTATTTTTGACCTAATGTTACCTTTTCACATAGAGATATTTCAAATATATGTGACAACTCCCAAAATTCAAAGAACATTTGCTCCAGGTGACCTAATTTATGCCAAAATTTACAAAAACAATAAATACAGTTGGAGACCAGGGTCCGTTATTGAAAAAATTGGAAATGTTATGTATAATGTTTTAATGGAGGGATACCGAAGACCTGTATTAAGAATGCATACAAATCAGCTAAAGAAGATACACGACAGAGTTAACAAATTTAGAGTCAAATTCACACTGTTTTCAGGAAGAGTTGTCTAATATTTCTGACCTGCAACTGTTAGAGAGGAAGAAAATAAAATATATCAAGTAGTTCCGGTTCAGGGCAAACTCAAATTAGTTCACCAACCTCAGCTACAGTTCCCAAAGAAACTCCATCAACACTTCCTGAAGTAACAACGCCCCATTGCTTTTTAAAGATACAACATGTTTCAAGATCCTACTTTTAATTTGGAACAATCAATAGAAACGATAACTTAAATAACCCGACTACTGAAAATACAGAAGAACCTAACTTTACTACTTCTTACCCAAACGTCAAAGAAAAAACCTAGTTACTTGAAGGACTATATTTTGGATTAAAAAGGGGAAGAAATGTTAGGAACCACAAGAAAACCTTGGCATCACCTTTCCACCTTGGGTTATTAGTAAAGCAATCAATGTCATTTTAGAAAGTTGTTATGTCATATAATTATCAAAGTTAATAAATGTATTTATGTTAATACTTTAACAATTTGTATAAGTGAGTCTAAATCATATCACGTAATATTTCACTTGTTTTATTTTTGGACGCCTGCAGTAAAAAGTTGCTCATTATATATGCAAGAACGAAATGAAGATTTCAATTTTGATTACCGCTATTTACGCAATGTAAATATAATAAGTTATGATTTATTTTAAAATTTAACAAGATAAAAAATTCAAAGTAAATGATTAACATTATTTACATTCTGTAAAATGTATTTATTTATTACCCAAAAATGTATACCATGTCTTTTTTTGTAGCGCCAGTGGCATTGTTTTGTAAAAGAATGGTATTACACCTTAAAACATTTTTTATTATAAATACTTTTGCCTTGTTTAAAACTGATTGTAAAAACATACTCTTTCTTCGAACGTAAAGTTTCACTTTCTTGTTTTATTTTTTGGATGCCTGCAGCAGAAAATCGTTTATTGCTGCCACATTATTTTGATTTAAAAAAGGAAAAATAACAATATTTCTAGTTTATTTAAATAAAACACAAAAATGTTTATTATTTGCCTTAATGTGACGCGAATAAGATTGTTTTGTTTATTATCTTGTATACCCTTGAACCTTATGCAATAGTGCTAGTTATATTTTAACATAAATAAGACATCAGCGCCTCACTTATTTACAAAACGAATGGCACATCCACATGTAAAAAATTTTACATTTGTGGCCTTTCTTGTTTTGAAAACATATATGAAACAGAATTTGGTATTTTAATCTGTCTTGAACAATAAAATAAAATTAGGACAACATTTTTGAAAGTAAAATATGTTTTTTTCTTGTAGTGGCTTTCGTAAAATTCAGAATACATTTTATGAAAAGTAGCTAATAACCCCCTGAAATCTTCAATTTTAAATTATTATTTGGCCTAAATCCTGAATTTAAATAAAGTTTTACACTTGATACATTACCATGTTCAAATAATTCACTATTTTTGTTGGATTAATCCCTTCGAGCTGTTTAAATACCTGAAATTATCCTTCTCGGTCCTTTCACCTGCACCAAAGTCTTCATGGTCTATGAAAGTTATTTTTCAATTGGTACTGAAAGATGTTCTGCGAGATCCCAGCTTCTAAAATTGCATATTTTTAATATGGTTTCCGAGATCTCTGCATGGATACTGCTGTCATATATTGCAATAATATCTTTTCTTAGTTACTTGAGCTAAGGTGGCTGAATATTTCTGCCAAAGTAGCATTAAAATTTGCATCAAATATTTTTTTTATGTAAAGAAATAAACTCCTAAATATGTTAATTGGCAATAATAGTCAAACCATTATACTGTTATGGCCAAATAACAAACACTTAAACTCTGGAATACATAATTAACCTCTTTTATTAAATTAAAAAGTTATATTTCATTTTTCTGCCTTTAAGTAATATTTTGTTTTACCTTTTTTTACTGCTTTACAAGAATCCGCATAAGACATATTGTGTATGTATAATTTTCTTTTTTTTTTAATTATCTTTTTATCGATTATGCTTCTTTCATGAACAGTAAAGTAATGTTTTACACACAACAAATATATTATACATAAATACCTATTTTCTTTTTTTCAGGTGTATGTCCGGTCCTGTGTTCAGGTCATGGCCAGTATGGCGGAGGTATCTGCCACTGCGAAGAGGGCTGGAAAGGACCAGAATGCGACGTTCCAGAAGGCGACTGTCGCATTGCCGATTGTTCCGGTCACGGGAAATGCACTCGCGGATCCTGCCATTGCAAGCCCGGATGGAAAGGTAATTATTTTTTCTCGAAAGTATTTATTTCTGCTGTTAAAGCATTTCGTTTGGGAGTTTCAGCTTTTATCTGTTATATGGGGTAATTTATGCTTTTCTGTCTTAAAATATTTATTTCCGAAAAAATAGGTGTTGTGTTATACAAGATTCTTTTAAACGGATTCTTAACTTGGGAAAATAATACCCTTAAATAACTAAGTTTATGATAATGATACATTTAAAAAATGTAGTGATAAAAAGGCCGTAAAAATATTTTTTTGTAATGGTATCAAATTAATATCTTTTTAATCGTCATTTTGATGTTGACAAGACAGTATTTTACATACGCATGCTTAAAAATTAATTCTACGTACGCGTGGGTAAAAATAAATTAGAATGTACTAAATTTCAAATAATTTATTACATACATTAATAAAACAATCTTTTATATTGGAGAATTGTACAGGGTCTTTGATTATATTTACGTGGCTTCTGAGGCCTTTGTTTTTAAAGACAGAAAAAATGTTTTATATAAAAATTGTAGGATTTTTTCATATTATCTTTTAAAATTATCAGAAAAAGAAGCTCGCAGTAAGAAAATTACAAAATATAGGCAACCTCAACTTTTTAAATGAAACTCCCTGATTTCAAAAATATATACATTGATGATATTTAGATAAACCATTTTTGAGATATTTTAGGTTAAATTATTAATAAATTACGAAAAAGTCTCATATTAGTATCAAGAAAGCCATGGAAACAATAGAATTGTTATGTTGCTGAATTTGGTAAGGGTTTTCTCTGGACACATAATGTTTATTTTTGTGATTAAACATTCCTGCTAAAGTGAAGGAAGACTTGTCGGTGAATATAATTATATTTAAAAACTTTGGATCCTGCTGCATAAACCTAGCTATTTTCAGTGCATACTCAGGTCGGTCCTGCATGTTTTGTTCAGGATGGTTCTGAACAGACATAAATTTATAAGGATAAAATTTGTAAAATTTTAAGGTTAAATAAATTTTATAATCTGTTTTATTAAGTTCAAATGTCTCATCCAAGATTGTTATTTCATGATTTTCTAAAATTATTAAAAGTATTTAGTGCAAGTGCAATAGAAAAAGTAAAATAATTATCCTGAAAAATTGAGGATGTCCAAAACCTTGTTTTCATGTCGCGCTGCAGTCATTTTCTTCATTTAGCTTTTTCGTTCAATAAACTTCTTTTTATGTATTTAATAGTATCTATAGATGGTGAAGTTAAGGATATAATAAGTAATATTCCCTTTGCACTGTCGTGACATTATTATTGTTACCATAAAAAACACGCATAATAGAGATTTTTTGTTCTTCTGAATAGCCCATCGACAAAAAGCAATACAAACTACTTTAAATAGTTAAAATGATAATTTTCAACTTTTTACAATATCATTACGTCAAATTTATTAAAACAATTTTATTGTTTTCATAGCTTTCTTGATACTAATATGATTTTTTTTTTCAATTTATTTATATTTTAGGCTTAAATATCTTAAAAATGGTTCATCCAAATATCATTTATTTATATATATTTGAAATAAGAAAAGAAAGATTTTTTATCGTAGCCCATAATATACAGGGTGTTTTATTTAAAAAAGTTGAAGTTGCCTATATTTTTCCATTTTTTATTGCGATATTTTTTAACTGATAATTTCAAAAGATAATATGGAAAAAAACCTACAACTCTTTTATAAAACATTTTTTCTGTCTTTAATAAATAAAGGCTCCAGAAGCCACGTGAATATAACCAAAGACCCTGTACATGGGTCTTACATATAGTTCCTTTCATCCGGGAATTACTGGTAGAAGAAACGGGAGTAGCTTTAACAGTTGCGTAATTGTTCTTCTCCCCCCAATATTTTCTTGCCATCATCCGCTTGTTTTCGATCGAGTGTTCTACATACCCTTCGCCACAGAAGTTGAGCGCCAACCTCCGTGTCTTTTCAGCATCGAATTGTTGGCTCCTAATTCCGCAAGGAAGGTAGCAGAACACCATCTAAAGCAGTGTGGTCGTTTGCATTGGGAAGTTCAAAGAATTTGGCATTTTTTTAGGTATAGAACCAATAGTATTTATACCCTCTGGTTGTGTAATGCATTTAAAATTTCTATAATTGATTGTGATCGATACTAGATGGATATAGGCCTAATATTTACGAAAAATGTCCAAAAAACTGATTTCTTATATATTTCTTTTTAATATTGTATTTTTGAAGAATTGGTTTTTGTATTGGAAATTGTGATTTTAATAAACGACGTAGCATCGTCAATGTCTTTTATTTGTAAATAAGTCAACTCTTTGCTCCTACAAGCTCCAAAAAAACCAACGGTTAACACTACTTTCTTAATTAAATAATTTTCGTCGTCAGTATCTTTCAGGAAGTTTTTACCCTCTTCTTTGGAAAATATTTTGGACTTTCTCGGGTTATAACCACTTGACTTTCTCTTGAAAAATGCAATAACATTGATATTTTTATTAAAATCCACATTTTTACCGAAATAAATATTTTTTTCGAAATATTTACTACCTTTTTTTGCGCACCAAACATCAAAATTGTCGTAGGTCCTCTGATACAATTTCTTCGATTTTTGAGGAATTAGCGTGCGTGAAGCAGCTTTTGCTTTATTTTATATATCGGAGTTTTTAGATTCGTTAGAATTATTCTCGTAATCACAAATATTTGAATTTAAAAATATATAAATGATAGTTTTACCACTTTTACTGACCAATCGTGACATTCTATTAAGTTTGATTTTGGTACATAACAACCAATGCTTAGCAATTAATAGCCACCTTGTTTTAGAAATTATGGTATGGTATGTAAATCTTTTAACGAACATAAATAAACTTTTTTAAAATAAAATTAATAACACATAAATTTTCCAAAAATCTTGTTTGTTAGAAGTTGCAAAATGAGGGTTTTAGACAATCATGACATCACTTGCCTAAAACGCCACTATTTCGCAACATGTATCAAAATTAGCTAATAAAGCCGACCTGCCATATTTTTTACCATAAAATCAAGAGGTACATTTTCAGTAATTAACTATAGTATAAGTAACAAAAATGCATTCTAAAACTTTTAAATCAATTTTCATTATTTGGTTTTGAATATAATTCTTCAGATTTACAATAAGATTGCTTCTTTGGACAGTCAACTGAAGCTTAAAGTCAACTATTAACTGTACAATTTAGTGACGTAGGTACATTTACTGACAAGGGTTTTAAGGTTTCTTTAAAAGTGTTAGACAACGTAATGATTTCGATAACACTAAAGTCTTGGACTTTCATTGTCTTTATTTGTTAATTGATACACAACGTTTCGGTTAGTGATGTTGCTCCAACCGTTTTCAAGTAATAACTAAAAACTATTCTTAAAAGCTACAACCTTATATACTATCCGTTGTTCACCGAAGCTTGACCGACGTGTCACGGTTCAGCAATGGCAGCCAGATATTCGTAATGTCTACACTAGGTTTGCTAAATACATTTTGGTTAATTGCACTTATTACAGCTTCTTTAATTTTTTTTTCTTTCAGTGAGTTTCTTTATGAATAAATTTTGCTTCTGACCATTGTATACGGTGTTTTTTCGAACAGGGGTGTTCGGCAATCCCTGATTTCTGTTGTTTGTGTTCTTTAACTCTAATTTCAAGTGGTCTTTTTGTTTCCCCGATGTATACTTCACCACATTCACAGGAAATTTGGTAGATACAGTCATTTTTTAAAACATTGTTGTCCGATCTCGTCTTAGTAAGAATACTTCTTAGAGTGGTTTGGGATTTAAATGCCGTTTTAATGTATTTAGCAAACCTAGTGTAGACATTCCAAATATCTGGCTGCCGTTGCTGAACCATGGAAAGTCTAATTGCTTTGAAAATAAATGATAGTAATATGAGTCGTAGCATTTAAAATAGTTTTTAATTATAACTTGAAAACGGATTGAGAATACATCACTTACCGAAACGTTGTTATTAATATTAACAATAAAGACAATAAATTCTTTTTAGTAATTATTAAAAGGATTTTAAAAACTTGCCTTAAGTTTCATAGTCTAGACTCTAGACACTCTGGAGATAAAAAAACTCATAAAGTTTCGATGCATAAAAGCGGTTTTTTGTGCTGCTAGAGAAATAATTATATTAACAAATTTTAAGTAGAAGTAGAGGACGTAAAAATCTGTATAAAAAAGAGACATATCTGCCACAGCTCGCGGGTGGGCCACAGGAGAAAGCTTTTCTCTAGAAGTCGATTACCAATAAGGCGATGTGCTTCTTTAAATAAAATTAAGAATGCTAAGAGCAAACATATTTGCAAGACATGGAAACAGTATTTAAGTGAATGTCAGATGTGGGACATATAGGAAGTATACAAATTAGAAGGGTTAAAACACTTTATGAACAGAAACAGAAATCCCAAAAATTTAAAAGCTGATATAGTTATGGATATATCGTTTTAAAATTCCATTAAGGTTTGTTTTTCAAGTAACGCCCTTAAGGTAAAATGACACTGTGTTTACTAGGTCTTGGTTCCTCTTCAATGAAGGTTGTTGGCTATTTCTTTTGCGATCGCTATAATAAGTGAATTTTTGAGGCATTACATTGGATTATATTTTATTCGCCACAATCCAATTTTAGTTAGAGATTCCTTAAGGGATATCTGCATTATTACGAAGTCGAGTCATAATGCAGATATAGTGGTAGTGCCAAGAATCAAGTTTAAGTGAAACAAGGAGCGCATTACGCCAGACCTGGTTAAAAGCTTTAAATATATTAAAAGCAACATAATATGAAATTCGCTAAGTAACTCAGGGTACGTGAGACAAAAAAAAAGGTTTGTATCTGTAGAGAAGGCATTTTCTTAATGCCAGATATCAATACTAACGTATAACTTTTGGGATATTAAGCATTGCCATGACAGAATCGAGGCAAAATTATGTCTTAGGTGAGCAAAATGGTTTACTGACTGAATAATAACCATCCATACAAAGCGATATTAAAAGCTATCTAAGATTACCCTAAGTTTAAAATAACAGTAACAATGTAGTTAACCAAAGCAGTATATAAGTAAAAAATGTGACCCATTTTGAACCTCTGGGAAAATAAACTCTTTTTAAGTTGCAGAAGCCCCTCCTATACTGTTTAACTTTAGTTTGAAGGCACCTTATACATAATAAATATATTGTGTAATAGTTTTAATTAAATCATATGTCCAATTAAATTGACCCCCAAATGTGTTATTTTCAAATTTAAAAATTAAAAAAAAACAAATAAGAAATCTTTTATTCCAGTAAATGAAGGGACAGAGCTTAAATAAGTCTGCACAGTTTTCCTTTGTGGCGCAATTATTAGATCTTCAGGAATGCTTTGGAGCGAAAAAAAGGTTATGAACATTAACTGGTGGGAAAGGACTGAAAATGGCTCCTCAATGCCCGAAAAATGGGTTTCCCGCTAATATCTGCCAAAATATGCAAATTGAAATTTTTTTATTAAAACAAAAAATGAAGATCACCTTGTATTCGACAAAAATGGTCCTAAGAATTTTTTTTTAAATCGATAGTTTTCAAGATAACGGGACCCAAAAGTCTTCTCATTTCAGCTGCCGCTCTACCGCTAGAATGCCGCTATCTTCATGGATTCACTTATAAGCGGGCGGACGAATTGTTCCATTACTGGGGCAATAATGTACATTTTTTAATCATTTAAACTTCATTGAAATGGAAAAAGCTGTACCTATCATTGCATATGAGTTTGGGTCCATTCTGATTTTTCTAGAATATTAAAAAAAAAGGTCAAAGTTTTTTTCACAATATTTTGAGAGTATCTCATTAATTTATTGACATTTTTTGAAAAAATAGCTTGATATTAACATTTCTTTTTTATAATGAGACCTTAGCAATGTTCCCAGAAAATTTCCTTTACCATCTTTCTTGCATTTTGATATAAAAATGTTTTGCCCATCTGTATTTTTTAACCGTTTCCGAAGTTCTAGAAAATCTGTATGTTATGGATTTTTCGGCGGCCGTTTTTGTGAAAAATATTGGTGTTGCGAAAAAAATGGTTGGGACCATTTTTGTAGATTTCGAGGTGTTTTTCATTTCTTGCCCTAACAAAAATTCTCTAATTCGCATATTTTGGCAGATATTCGCGGAAAACTCATTTTTGAGACTTTGGGAGGCCCACGTCGCAATCGTGATAAACTTTTTCTCGCTCGAAAGCATCCGCGAAGACCTAAGGATTGCGCTACAAATGAAAACTGTATAGATTTATTTACAGCTTTCGGCACTTTCAAGTCTTCAGTTGCTGGACTTATAGGTAAATCTAATATATTAATTTCTACGAAAATCGTGTTAGTGAGAATTTTAAATACAATTTGAGTGTTTTTTCCTTCATATCCACTTTATGAATCGCTTAATTTAACTGATATGTTTTCTTTTGTAATAAGCAAGATTCAAAATTTATATTATAACAATGTTAAATACTAAAATTGACTTTTTCCCATCATCTTTATTGATTTTAATTTACTTATTTATTACAGTATCCAATAATATGCTTTCATTTCAGTAAAAACATATTTAAATCTCAAATTTAGGTATATTGAAAACCTCTAACTTAACAAACCGATCCGTATGAATTTCATTAAACTAGTGCACCGTAATCGGCATTTCCTGCAATGAAACATCAGTAGTTCACGGACTATTGCCTATTTTACTTTTTCTGATTAAAATTCTAGGAACTCTTTTACGTCTGTAAAACGTCTAAATGGCTTTTATTCCTTGCTTCACTTATTTGATTAAATACTAAATGGGATTGGCGTTAAAATGCAAATAAATTGTAAGTCAATGTTTTAAAGGAAAGGAAAAACGTTTTAACAGAAAACTTTGTGGGAAACGCTAATCTCAGTGGCGGACCTTGATGTTTTGTTTAGGATAATAGCCTGTTTCTTGTAAATTACTTAACAAACATTTTTTCTTCAAGCGTAAGTAAATCTGTCATTACTCGAGTTCATTAGGTGACCAAGAAGTTTTATTTTTCCTCCGCCAGAGCTTTACTTTTCGCTTTTCCGTCGGATAAGAAAAAAAATTGTTTTTATAGCAAATAAAAGAATTTCTAGTTGAATGTAATGATGGATACAACGCTTCAAATTTAGCCTCGGGCTTTGGATTAGAAATAACTTTTGTCAAATCATACATATTTTGTAAAATCACAAACAAAGACTCCTTTTTAGAAGTCAGTCTTTTAAGTTTCTGTTCAGCCGCGGTACTCATATTTATAACAAATATTATTAATTATTAGTAACAATGAAATATCTTTCTATTAGCTGATAAACAATAATGTAATTAAGATATTCTTTTATATTTTTATCTGTACCGAAAATATTTTAACACACTATATCAAAAGGCAATCCGAACTTTGAATGACTTATTTTAAACCAAAAACACAATAAGTTTTTATACCGAAAGTTATTAAGTACTTTACAAATAATTTTTAAAAACTCGTATATACCTGTCAATTTGTAAATAAACCGAAATTAAGAAATTTAACTATTGAAACAATTAAATTTAATGAACTTTATCCACTTTTGACAACACTGTTTAATAGCAACCGACCCGTCAACAGTCTCACAAAAAATTTTTTTATTCTTTATCGTTTTTCGTAAACAACAAAAAATAAAAGTAAAATACCATTAAATTTCACAAATATTCGTTT
The DNA here is from genome assembly GCA_019359885.1 of Listronotus oregonensis. Classification (NCBI taxonomy): domain Eukaryota; kingdom Metazoa; phylum Arthropoda; class Insecta; order Coleoptera; family Curculionidae; genus Listronotus; species Listronotus oregonensis. The sequence goes on from JAHBCN010005201.1 coordinate 33,033, forward strand.
CGATTAGAACCAATTTATGTTTTATCTTATTTTATGGAATACTTATTAACATAACAAAAAATACTCATGTAGTGAAATAATTGTAAAACTTACCAAAGCCTTCGATATTGCTGTTTCTGGACGTGTTGATCTTGTTGGGTATTTTAATGTTAAAACAAGGTTAAATAAAAAGGATAATAGGATAAAGGAAATCTTAGAATAACTTTTATCTTGGAGAAAATTCGTATTTTTTCTCAAGAGACACTAATAAAGCACTTATAATTACTAATTGCAAAAAATTCCGAAAACCGTATCTTACTACTGCATGCCGTTCATGCAAGCCCTTTTCTCTAACAGTGAGGTTTTAAATTTTAAATTATTTTAAGAACCATTTCAAAGCGCGGTTGCCAATTGATAAAAATATATTTTCTTTATAAATTTGATCAAACAGATACAAACAAACAACAAAACAAGCATCAACAAGTCAATATTTATTAAACTAAAAACAATACTAGAAATTTGATTTAATAATTAATTAAATAATAAATGTACTTACTCAATAACTTTTATTAATACGAAATTAAAACAAATCGGAAACGCAATTTAAAAAAATGTTTACAGTGTCCACTGACAGCTTTATGTTGGATTACTATAGCAACTATTCACCGAGACCGGTCTAAGCTGCCTTGCGAAACCACTTATCTGTAATAATTATTACTATTGAAAAAATATGTTTTTACATTAATTTGTCGACGTTTGAAGAAAAAAACAGCACACTTTATTTGGAGGAAAAGTAAGTTTTCATGGCTTGCTCTCTATTATCAGCCTTACTCACTGTTAAACACGACCGCGCCGTGAAAAGTATCACTTTTCCTCCATATAAAATAATATACTATTTTCTTCAAACGTCAGTAAATCTGTCATTAGTCGACTGTGTAGGCCACCGTGAAGTTCAATTTTTTTCTTCGGCGGTGCTTTAGTTTTTGACTTTCCGACCGGCGAAGGAAAGAGTGTTATCATAGCATCATATATCAAACCCAAAAATTCTGTCAATGACATGCTCTTGAGCTCGGGTTTGTGGGGTTTGGAATAATTCAGTGCGTGTATTTTAGAAAATAAATATAAAATTTCTAAAACATGAAAAAATTTTTAAACAAAATTTTTTCCACATTTTCATCAACCCCTTTAATTATAACAAGCCTATATTATTTTGGAATCGGTTAATGAAAAATGTATTTTTTTAGGTCATAGAACAATAAGTTTTTTTATTTCTCACGTTTTTCAAAAAAAATACATTTTTACTTTAATTTTCCCTTTTTCGATTTTATTTTCTCATAAAAAAATAATAAAATTTCATTTTAAATAAATTTAAAAAAGATGTAAAAACAAAAGATGCTCCATGTTAACCGACTTAATTACCCCCGATTTTAAAAATTCAATTTAAATCGTTATTGGCATTTTTTATCAAAATATCCACTTTTAAAAGGGAAACAAAACCCTAAATCATGCTTGTAGTCCAAAAACATTTGGGTTTCAGTTCCATTTTGGTTTATCGAGGATATTTTTGATCAAAATTAGGCCGAGCGAAGAAGGTTCCCCTTTAAAAAAAGTCATAAAGAAAACTATTAAACGGCAACGGTCCATTTTTAAATTTGGGGAGAAATTTTCCCTATTTTTTAAAATTTAAAAGGTTTTTTTTCCGTATTTTTTGAGTGATTTTTTTTTTAAAGGGAAGAGTTTTTTAAATGTTTTTGCAAATGACTGAAATTAAAGGAATATGTCTAAAATAGAATTAAAAAACAATTATTATTCTTTTGAAATTTATAAGAGGCGGCCAAAAAAAACAGTTTATTCATTTTAACAATGGGAAAGTAGAGGGAAAAAAAAAGCATTTTATCAAAAATTACAAATTGTTTATTTGTTTTCTTGAATAGTGGGGTTCTCTGGCATCCAAAGTGGGTTAGTTTTGGATTTGTTCAAAACCGGGAAAAACTTTTTAAACCCATTATTCGTTCTTTTAACGTTAACTGTGTTTTTTTGTAGGGGATAATGTTAAAGGTTGGTTAATATTCATTGTTTACTGATTAAAAGCTTAACACCTAATCGTATATAAATTATATACATAAATAAGATAAACTATAATAAAATTGGACAAAACAATATCTATATATATACTATTACAAAATTTAAAATAAATATTTTCAAAATCCCTTATAAAAATTAAAATTTAAACTCACAAAATTGTCCATAATCAATAATATAAATAAATCATGAACAGCACAAAACCCTGTCATACCTTTTTCATGTCTGTTCAAAGTTTAAATAAGGAATGTGTGTTACCTTTTTTTCTGAAACAATGATTTCAAACATTTGGGGTCTATTTTAAATGGTCCTGGCTGGTAACTTATTTTCGCGAACTATGACAACTGGCGATGAACTTTTGGCCGTTCACTGTTTGAGCGGAAAAGTATATCATAGGCTTAAAATAATTTACTAGTGTTAGATTTTTATTCAGCCGTTTTGTCGGTTGGGGGCCCGGTATTAAATGAGCCCATGGGGAAATTTTGACTTTAGTATAATACAAACACACAACAAAACGGGCGTCAACAACTCAATATTTATGATAAAAACAAAGCTGAAATTTTTATTTATTACCTAATTGAATATTAAAAAATGTACTTACTTAATAACTGCTTTTCAATACGGTATTAGAAAGGCAATTGGAACACAGTTTAAAAAAAAATTTTGTTGACAGTGTCCACTGACAGCTTTATGTTACATTTTTATAGCAACTATTTACCGACACCGGTCTAAGCCGCCTTGCAAAACCACCTATCTTTAAGAAATAATTACTAAAAAAAGAGATGATTTTGATAATAATTTGTTAACGTTTAAAAAAAAAAAACATAGTTTATTTGGAGGAAAAGGTACTTTTCACGGCTTGCTCTCTATTATCAGCCTCACTCCGTTCGGCTATTAAACACAAGCGTGCCATGAAAAGTATAACTTTTCCTCTATATAAAATATTATAGAATTATAATGTTTGGAAGCGTAGTTTGGTATTTTTTAGAATTAACTAGAGATAGGGGTTTCTAGATAATACCCTGCACAACTTTTTTATTTTTTTTTGGCGATGAGTATTATTAACGTATACAAAATCATTTACTATTAATGCTTTTTAATGCATGATTCTTATAAATGGACGATCATATTATAGGCAACTAAAAATACACAAACAAACCTTGAGTCTATTTATAACCTGGACCTTAAAATTGCAATAATTGAGACATCTGTCAAGTTGGTTGCCTAGAACCAGTACAAATCCCAAAAAACATTAAGAAAAGTGATTTTTACAATTTAATAACAAAACAATCTCTAAAAAAATAATGTTGTAAATAACTCGGCATTAAGTGCTGTTATCAATTACCATGTTTGTTAAATAGTTGTAACTCGGTTAAAAAAATTGATGAACGATCTTTTTATATATAAAGTTTGTATATTTTTGTTGTATATAAAGTATGTATATTGTGATGTTTGTGTCATGGCTATCTATTGTATATGTATAACTATAATAAGTATACGCAAAATTTCAATTAAATTAAATCTGATTTATTACCTTATTGAGTAAATAAAAAAAAATCTTAAAACAACCTATGAAGGCTAATGTATACTAAATTCATTAAAACGAAATTCTGTTAGTGACCTCATTCAAATATTATTAGCCAATATTTGTAATAAAAACAAAATCAATATAAAAAACTTAACAATTGAATTGGTGCACCAAGCAAAATAAAACAAAAATTTATTATTCTAAAGGGCGTTGTTACTTTCGAGAACTTTCTTAAACTGAAATGAATACAATACATAAACATAAAAGTTTCTAAAACATTTAGATTTGTTTTAACTCAGAAAGTATTGGCCCTTGAGGTTCTTAATTACATCAGTCTAACATTACCTACTATTGGTTGGTTCTCATTTTCGGCAAAGTGTTTATATTTTATATGTTTATCCATCACCGTTTAGTTAAGATGTTTTTACAAGACTATTTTTCTAGTATTTGAGGTACGTTGTGGTACTTACTAGAGCTCGCAACAATTCCACACAGTTGAAATTAAAAAATTGTGACAAATGTTATAGGTAGAAGTGTTAAGGGTAGGCCACTAATAAACGAAAATTAAAAAAGTATTTTTTTATTTTTTGTATTTTTAATTTTTTGGTTCTCGGAAGTAAAAAATGCCGTGTCAACAGCGTTCGTTTCCAAAAAGCTTTATTTCTCTCAAAACGCAAAGTCACTTGGCGGAGGAAAAAATTTTTAATTTTTTTTATCACTTAAAACTACATTTTTCTAATTTTTACAATTAAAGTCACACTTTTCAAAACTTATTGACGTTGTACAATATCTAAACTTCTTATAACTAGTTACGAGGAGTAAAACTAGTAACGAAAAGTAAGATTTTTTCCAACTGGGTAATGAAAAGTAAAATATTTGACAACGTCAATGAGTTTTATAAAGTTTTTTTATATGTTAGACTTGTATTAAAAAGGGCCATATTATATTCAAAATTTCCTTCATAACATTTTACCAAAAAATAGGTTTTATTTAAACAGTGCAATATTTAAATTTATATTTTTTTCCTAATACAAACTAAGTCAATTACAAATTATTAATTACGCCAGTTATTTTTCTTTAATCATTAATGGAGTTTTACAAAATTGCTTTTTCTAAGGCATTTTTCTTTTAAAAGTAATCAAGGGTGTAAAAGAGACTCAAATTTTATGGGGTAAAACATTTATATAAAACGATCGTAAAAAATTATATAAATTAAAAAAAATCTTCTTTTATCATCAACGAACTTGCTTAAAATATCCGATTATAATTTTTGCGAAACCTTTTTTTGTTGTAGAAATAATCAGTTTTAGGTCTTCTTTTTGTCACCTGGACATTAAAAATATATTAATGATTTTAAAAGGATTTTATTCAAAAAATTTAAAAAAAAAAACAAAATACATATATTTTGTAAATGTGTTGTAATATATATCTATATATATATATATATATATATATATATATATATATATATATATATATATATATATATATAATCAGGGTGTAAAAATTATGATGCTCATCATTTTAATGGGCGATAGTACAGCTCAAAATAAGTCAAAAAGTTCATATAACATTTGTGTCAAAACTTGACAGATTTTTGTCTAAACGATATCAAAGGTACAAGCTTTGGTAGCATATTCTGAAACGCTTAACAATTGGCAACTTTCATATTAATCGCTCATCGGTGAATTATTTGCCTAATAAAATAAACTAAGTTTTAAAGGTTTCAGTTTACAAATAAAAAAAAACAATAATAGTATTTCTCCCAGTAAAAAATTAAAAAAACAATTGTCAACAGTGCTACCGCAGCGTGGAGTTCGTAGTCAGTCGTGCATTGCCGCGTCGCGTATTGCTGTACTCGCCCAATAACATCTACAGGTGTTATTGACTCGCCACGGATTTAAGTACGTTTGTTTATTTCGGCGTTAAAGTTAAAAATCATGTTTTCAAACCAGGAATATGCCGATATGCTTTTAATTTACGGTGAAGCACACCAAAATGCTAATTTAGCTGCTCAAATTTACAGTGAAAGATCTCCACAACGAATACATCCATTTCGAACAACCATATTACAAGTGTACCAAAGAGTTTTGGAAACGGGATGTGTGCAACCGAGAAATATAAATAGAGGACCTGGGAGGCACATAACTATGGAACAAGAGGAAAGAATTTTGGAAATTGCGGAAGAAAATCCTGGTATTAGTACGAGGTCATTAGGCCGCGAAGTAAACATATCACACTCCATTATTCACAGGACCTTACGGGAAAATCTTCTTTATCCTTATCACCATCAACGTGTGCAGGCTTTACTACCCGAAGATTTTCCACGCAGATTAGCATTTTGCCAATGGTTTTTGCAAAAAAAAAAATGAAAATCACCAGTTTCTTGGTAGCATTTTAGTTACTGATGAATGTACTTTTACCAGAGATGGGATATTAAACTTCCATAATACACATACTTGGTCACAAGAAAACCCCCATACCATTCACGAGGCCCATTTTCAACAACGTTTTAAAATTAACATTTGGGCGGGTATTCTGGTGATAATGTAATTGGTCCTTTCGAGTTACCTCCAAATCTTACAGGGCCAGCGTATTTAAATTTTTTTGTCACAAAATTTACCTCAGCTTTTGGAAGACACCCTGGAGGACTTGCCCTTGCAACAAAGGCTAAATTTATGGTTTCTTCATGATGGGGCACCACCCTATTTTTGGAGGAGTCGTTGAACATTTAAACACCAATTATCCAAATCGTTGGATTGGCAGAAATGCTCCAGAACCAAGAAAAAAGGCCCGCGAGATCTCAGACTTAAATCCGTTAGATTTTTTGGTATTGGGGTGATCTTAAACAACTTGTTTAGAGGATGGTGAAATTCAAACTGAAGCTCAACTTCGTGATAAAATTTTTAATTGGGTGAATTAATTAGGCACAGGGCGAGTGTTAAGGAAATACGCGAAAACTGGGTTCGTCGAAGTGAAGCTTGTGTAGAAAGTGGAGGACAAAATTTTGATTTTTCTTATTTAAATGTAAATGTAACTGCTTTTTTTTATAATTAGAGACTTTCTTTTTCTTTAACAAAATAAAAAATGCATTTTAAAAATTTTTTAATTTTTTGTTCTTAAAATGGATATTTAGCCCATTCTTTTGGTAAGTACGACTATTTTTAATTACAAATAAAAAACCCAAAAAATATATTGTTTTTACCTAAATTTAATTAAATTAAAATCAAAATAAATTGCAAAAAGTAATTTTTTTTTTTTTGTATTTCGAACATCTTCTTAAAAAAAATAAAATGCAAATTTTCGAAAAAAACGTTCAAACTCCGAGTCACTTCGACGAAACGGGTGCGGTGTTGCCAATTTTTTAAACTTTTTAAAGGGTATTTTACAATTAACTTTTTACCTATATGTTCTGGGCTTTTTCAACTTGTTTGAGCTCCACTATCGTCGATTAAAATCGTGAGCATCATACTTTTTACCCCTGTATATATATATATATATATATATATATATATATATATATATATATATATATATATATATATATATATATATATATATATATATATATATATATATATATATATATATATATTTATATTTATATATATATATATATATATATATATATATATATATATATATATATATATATATATATATACATAATTATAATATATAAATAAGAATGCTTTTAAGTTAATTTTTTTAAGCAGTTTTTATTAAACTTAACAACTCTTCATTTTTTATCATAAGATAAAACAGTAATTAACCGAGCCGCATAAAAAAATGTAAAAAAGTAAAATAAAATGCGATTGACAATTATCGCCGTTTGCCGAATGGACCGAATGCCCTGCCGCGGTATTTTCCTCTCCTTGTTCAGTACGTTTTCTGTCTCTCTTTATTTTGCTCAAGCCTTTGCCTATTAAATTGAAATTTCCTTTTTTTTCGCTAAAAATCTCGGCATGCAAGAAATTGGTTTGCCAGCCTTGTATATTACACGAAATGTTTTAGCGTATTTTCCTTCCTATCATTTCACATAAAGGTGTGAGATTTGGTATGTAAATTTAAATTAGTATTCTAATTACATATAAAAAAAATTAGAAAGGTATGTCAAGTGGTTTCTATGATATTCAATTTTAAATATTATCCATTTTACGACTGTCTGACTCACTCACTCATTGACACACCAAAATTATAGAGTACTTCCCGAGGGGGTGAAAACCTAAAATTTGGTATGTTAGTAGACTTTAGGACAGAAGTAAAGGAAGAATTTAAAAAATTGTACATTTTTACTCAAAACGCCCTGAAACAGGGGCGGTAATATCGCATGTTTATGGGACAATTTAGAGGTTTTTAATCTGATTGAGCCTGAGTTTTTAAGGTCATATTTGTCTAATAACGAAGTTCCTATCCAAAAATCTCGGCCTCTTAAAGTACTTAGATCTAATATTAGACTAAGCTTAGTCCAGAATTCTATTCTAAATAAATTTTATACTCAACACATCAATTTTGTCTCCAGGATACATAACTGAGGTTTAATATGTGAAATTAAATCCTGCCTGCATTTTAAGTTCTAAGACAATTATAATCTCAGAAACTCAAGATTATTCAGATTGCAAATTTCTAAAATACCCCTCAAATATACAACATTAACGCCCCTTTTTCAGGGCGTTACAAGTAAAACTATGCATTTTTCGAATTTTTTCATTACTTGTATCCTTAAGCCTACTTACATGCCAAATTTTCAGTTTCTTCTTACTCGGGAAAGGCCCCATAATTTTAATGAGTCAATGAGTGAGTGAGTAAGTCAATTAGTAAGTAGTAAAATGGGCGGTTTTTAAAACCGAATATCTTAAAAGCCACTTCAAACAACTTTCTCATTTTTTTTCAAATGCAATATAAATACCTATAAATTTACATATCAAATCTCATATCTTAATGTTGAACGATAACAAAGTTAGAATAGGGGGAAAATACTCTAAAAAACTTCGTGTAATATACACATACACTGCGGGCATAAAGCCGTAACTTGACCTGGCGCCTATAGTCTAGTCGAGAAGTGTGTTTCCTGCGAAAAATTGTTGTAAGGCATCGAAAAAGATGAGCGATAGCTAATTTGACGTGAAATAAAAATCTGAGAAAGGCGTTTTGAGGATTTTTCTGCCAATAAAAATTGATTCTGTTATTAACAAAAAACTAAAAAAAAGTCATTTCAATTTTTGATGATAACTCAAAAACCATAAGAGATAGCGGAAATTGCAAAAAAGATTCTTGAAGAAAAAGAAATTTTCTAAAAAAGTCCTAACTTCCGGAGTTCTATCCTCATTACTTTATAATTTTAATTTAATTCAAAAATTATGGTGTCTTCAGAACACTTCAAAGAAATTATTCCTGTTAAAAATTTAACATTAAACTAAATATCAACAAGTAAAACAATTGTTAATTAACAAAATGTTGAAATAACTGTGGTATAAATGTTTTGCATCGTAGAGCCCTTCTTATATACATACTTAACAAGATCAGGTTTAAAAATTTAAAAATGTAATGCTTTTTTTATAAGAATTTTATAACTTTGATAATATTACTCTGATTTTTAATTTTTTCTTAAAGTTATAAAATTATTGGAAACAAAGAATTAAAATCTTTTTAACTCTTATGGCGTTATCTTGTTAAGTGTGTATATAAAAAGGGCGAAAATTTATACGACAATTATTTAAGGATTTTTTTAATGTACAATAAGGACAAAGTTTCGTAACAATTTTGTTAATTGATTATTGTCTAACTTGTTGAAAACCAAATTTTAAGTTAAATTTTTAACGGGAATAAATTCTTTGAAGTATTTTAAATACACATTAATTTTTTAAATTATTTCAATTATTATTTAATACCCTAAAAAAATATTTAGTGTGACGTACTTGGTTTTGACGCCGAGCGCGTTACCAAACCTATTTTCAGCAGTAAATTAAAATTATAAATAATGAAGATAGAACTCTGGAAGTTTGGACTTTTTTTTATCGGAAATTTCCTTCTCTTCAATGATCTTTTTTGTAATTTCTGCTATCTTTTATGGATTTTGAGTTATCATCAATAATCAAAATGGCTTTTTATATTTTTTTCTAAATAACAATTGCAATTTTTATTAAAAGAAAAAATCTTCAAAACGCCTTTCACAGATTTGCATTCGGCGTCGAATGAGCTGTCGCTCATATTTTTTTAAACCTTTTAACTATTTTTTGCAAGAAACACACCTTTCGACTAGACTACTAAATAAATAGCAAACAAGGCTTTACAGAGCCCTAACTATATAAATATCACTTATTGTTTAGTTGTTTTTACTTTAAATCATAATTGTGAGCCCTTCGTCTTCTGCCATTTCTATCGCATAAATTTTAGATAAGCTATTTTATATTTCGTGAAGTTCTAAACCTAATTTTGCGCACTACATATTTTAGACTCTCTCAGGCTTGTAATAATTTTTCCCGACCTCTGTGTTGTTTCAGAATGATAATTACCCAAACTTTAACCAAAACTTGTACCTGTTCCACGGAATTGATGCAAATTGCTTTCTTAGAGAAAATAATAACCCCCTAACGCGAAATAATTACTTTCGCGCGGAAAGTGAGCAGAAACAAGCTTTGAAAACCAGCATACTGGAACTTGGAGTTTTCTTACTTTAGATAGAACTTTAGATACACTGCAGTGTTTTGTTACCCAGCACAGCGAAAGTTACCGAAAACTCCAAGTTTGTGTTTATTTTAAATGATTTGTAACTTTAATTGTTATGATATACTAAATGCACTATAACATTTAAAAATTGTTTATTGAATTAAGATCATTATGGGGATAATTAATAATTACTAATAAATATTTTACTATCGGGAAATTTAGAATACACAAACCGATATAATAAAAACTGAAATTTAAGAAAAAGTCAAAATTGTTAAAAAAAAATATATCTCATTAACGCAATCCTATGGGAATACCATCATGAGGTTTTGCAATTACCCCCATAACACTACCAGTGTAGTACCTTTAAACTACTTTAGGCAAATGCCAAATCATTCTATGCAAAGAATGATGTTGATGGTCTTTTTTATTTGTATGTGGGTACAGTCAATAGCATCTATTACTCTGGGCATTTTCTTTATATTTGCCCATTGATTCAAACCATCAGCAATCAATTCATATGTATTCGGAAATTTAACCTAGTTATTTCTCTTTAGGTTCATTGCCTCGGATACTGGTACCAAGTATCTGGATATGGTACATTAGTACATTAATGTATGCCAATATTAGCAGCAACTCGTTGCTGAAATTCAGAATCCCCTATAAAAAAGACAAGCAAATTTTTTAAGTTTTACCAGTGCCTCAACAAAAATTACCTAAAAACCTCAAAAACAATTCCATCATCTAAGTAGGTGACAAGGCCTCACCGCTTGTTTCTACGACATTATCAAGAAAATAATTGACAAACCAGTCCACATTTTCTTTGTTAAACCTTAAACAGAAAACTTATAACTTTAACGTCACAATTTATAATAAATACCTAAATTATTTACAATATACACTGTTGTTGTATCTTCGACTTTGATTCCACACTTTTTTAGGGCCCACATTTATAAAAGCTGCCATTTTTTTAATATAAATTCGTAATTTGCGCTCCCCGAAGTTCCTTAAACACCAAATTTGCTTAAGCTGAAGTAAATACATACTAGATGGCCGATATTTAAGAAATATATGAAATAATGAAGTAGATACTTCTAAAGCGGGGTATCTTCTTCTATGTACCGGGTGTTCCACTAAAAGAGGTAGTCGGCTATATTTCAGAAACTACTAATGGTATAACTATCGGGAAAAAATTTTTTAGATAAAAGTGACCAAGAGAAATTGCTGGAAATTATTTTCAAGTCTGTGGGATGGCCGCTAGGGGCGTAAGGGTAACAACAAAACATAAAAATATACATTTCTCAAAAAATATAAATAAAGTGTATCAATAAGTGTACTATTTTATTCTTTAATGTTTTCTAAAAGAAGCTTAGGTGTAATTTTTTCAGTTCTAAATTAAAGTGGTGGGGGAAGGTTAAAGTTTAATTTAGAAAAGTGCTAATAACTCCGGTTTGCTTTAACCGAATTTAGTAAACTTGTCTCGTTTAGAAGTGCATTTTAGGCATTATTTTCAGGTGTATAAATATTGCTACACTCATCTCACAAACGCCGCTAGAGGGCGTCAAGTTAAAAACTAACTATTTTACGAAATTTTTGAAAATTTTAAATACAATGATATGTACCCTTTTACATATTTAGATTAAGAAAAAAAATCCCAACAAAACGGCAAAAACCGCAATTTAATATCTCTTTTCAAACCGAATATATTAGCAAAAATATAAATACGACATAGAGACGTAACGCATTTAACGACACAATGGTTTTTACCTAGGCCGATTTCTTTGGGTAATTGGGTATTTGTTAAAATTTATAAATTTTTACAAATCTAATGACATACTGCATGGTTTTTACTAACCCATTTAACGATATTAGAAAACATTAGATAATTACCAACCTAAAACTGTAATAATCCATTGAGCGTGGTCCTTATCAAGTTAGCTTTGAAAACAAAAGGATGCTGAAATGTCAAAAATCCAACAATTTTTATTTCAAAATATTATTTTTAGTTTTGTGCTATTGTGTTCTTTAAAAATATTATTTTGAGTGTTGTGCTATTGTGTTCTTTAAAAATGCCTTTGTTGCTTGAGGATTAAACTCTACATAAGCAAAAACGTTGATGACATTTTCCCCAGTTCTACGGGGTCTGCGGTGTAAGGGGCGAAGAACACTTCCCGAAAGCGATTTGCTAAACAAGTGAACATTCTGCTGCCGCTGCCGTACCGGCCTCTCTAAGGATACCTCAATACATACAGCCTTGCAGCTATTCTCGCATTTTGCAGACACTTAAAAAGTAAATAGCAATTATATCAACTGCTTCTTCAAGCAATAAAGACATTTTTTAAAAACACAATAGCACAACACTAAAAATTATATTTTGAAATAAAAATTGTTGGATTTTTGACATTTTAGCATCCTTTTATTTTCAAAGCTAACTTGATAAGGACCACGCTCGATGGATTATTACAGTTATAGGTTGGTAATTATCTAATGTTGTATAATATCGTTAAATGGGTTTAAATTAGTAAAAATTACGTAGTATGTCATTAGATTTTGTATAAATTTAATTTTTACCTAAAAAAATCGGCCTAGTGGAAAACATCGTGTCCTTAAATGCGTTACGTCTCTATGTTGTATTTATATTTTTGCGAATATATTCGGTTTGAAAAGAAATATTAAATTGCGGTTTTCGCCGTTTTGTTAGGATTTTTTTTATCTATCTAAATATGTAAAAAGGTATATATCATTGTATTTAAATTTTTCAAAAAAATTCGTAAAATAGATTAGTTTTTACCTTGACGCCCTCTAGCGGCGTTTGTGAAATTAGTGTAGCAATAGTTTATACACTTTAAAATAATGCTTAAAATGCTCTTCTAAACGAGACTAAGTTCACTAAATTCGGTTAAAGCAATCCGGAGTTATTAGCACTTTTCTAAATTAAACTTTAACCTTTCCCCACCACTTTAATTTAGAACTGACAAAAATTACACCTGAAGCTTCTTTGTTTAGAAAATATTAAAGATAAAAATAGTACCATTTATTGATACACTTTATTTGATATTTTTTTTGAGAAATGTGTATTTTTATGTTTTGACGTTACCCTTACGCCCCCTAGCGGACATCCCACAGACTTGAAAATAATTTTCAGCAATTTCTCTTTATCGCTTTTATCTAAAAAATTTTTCCCGAAAGTTATACTATTAGTAGTTTCTTAGATATAGCCGACTACGTCTCTTAGTGGAACACCCGGTACATTATACATAGTAGCAAATATTACTTTAACGCAGTAAATACTTAGTTGCCGTAGTAGACACTACACGTGCGAAGTAGATACTTAAAGCATTAGTATGTAATACGTTTTATGCATACCACCCAATGAAAGAATTTCACATGGGTGTAATAATTTTGAATTTAAAATTAGTTTTTATTTTCCTTTTAGGGTTTTTTAATAAAGCAAAAATGTGCAATAATTCATTGATTGAGCAATTATGAATAGGGCATAACTAATTTCACGTCAATAATTTAATATTTTTGACGCAATAAATTCATGATTGGACGCAATTAGGAAAGGGGCCTAAAATTTCCCAATCTATTTAATAATTTTTCTCGACCACTTTCTCTATTACTGTAAAATAATAATTACCTTACTTTATTCCAAACGTAATAAAAATGAAATATATGTATCCATTTTAAATTTTAACTAAACAATTTTTTTTATTTCAGGAGAGGCATGTGAAGAAGTTGACTGCGAAGATCCAAATTGCTCCGAGCACGGTGCGTGTGTCCACGGCCAATGTTACTGCAAAGCAGGCTGGAAGGGCCCTAACTGCGATGTTATTGATGAGCAAGTTCACAAATGTCTCCCGACATGTTCGGAGCATGGCGTGTATGATTTGGAGTCAGCTAAGTGTGTATGTAATCGGCATTGGACAGGGCCTGATTGTTCACAACGTAAGTTTTAAGAATATTTTAAGACTGCGGTTCTTCAAAATGAAGTATTTTGTATATATGCATAACGTTACTTAGTGCCGCAAACATGGTAATTTTCTTAAGTGTCATTAAACCTCAGATATGGATTTTTTTATACCTTAAAGCCACATAAAGACGAACTTATTTAAGGTTGTATATTATTTTTCCTAGATATATTTTTTTTAATTTTCTTACGCATTTAAAATAATCAAAACCATCCCCAAACAAATATTGTAACCAATTCGGGGGTCAAATTGATCACGGATTCGTATTTAGCGACCTCAAAAACATAATCATGTACTCTTCAAATTTGGTTGCGATTAACTTTGCAGATTTGACCTTGAAATGCCTTTGATTCTGACCTGATAGGGTCGAACTGACCCAGGATTCGGATTCAGCAACCCCAAAAACATAAAGATACCATGGTCAAGTCTTTTGGACCTTCTTGTTTTTTTTTTGTGGGGCTGTGTAAGTTTGCAGATTTGACTTGAAAATATTTCTTTACCATGACTCCATGCTGACCTCATCGCGATGGGCTCAAACTAACCACAAATTCGTATTCAGCGACCTCAAAAATATAAGTATACTCTATTTAAATTCAGTTGTGATCAGTTTTTCAGATTTGACCTTAAAATACTCTTGACGACCCTGCCTTGATGGGGTCAAACTGACCCAGGACTCTATGCTGACCTCATCCCAATGGGGTTAAACTAACCACATATTCGTATTCAGCGACCTCAAAAATATAAGTATACACTTTATAAATTCAATTGTGATCTATTTTGCAGATTTGACCTCAAAATGCTCTTGACCCTGCTTTGATGGGGTCAAACTGACCCCGGATTCGGACTCAGCGACGCCAAAAACATTAAGATGTTTAAGTCCTTTGAACCTTCAACTGTTTTTTGTGGTGCTGTGTAATTATTTTCTTGACTTTATAACAAGTTTTTTAAATTGAAGTAACCAAATTAAAAACAAACTTAAAATAGACCTGTTATAGTTCTATTCTTACCATATATTTATGGCTTATTACAAGAACGTTCATAAATAGGAAAGAAATTAAATAATCAAAAATATGAAATTAAAGAAAAATTAAATTTAGTCAATATGTTGATATGGTGTACGATTTATTTACTTTAATGTAGGTTTTTTCATAAAATTTTCTGACTTTAACAAAATTTTTCTAATAATATTTAGTTTTGATATTGGCTGTAATCATTTAGGAAACTCACTAGACAGTTAATACTAAAAAAATCAACGAGGCAGTAATGTCACAAAAAAATATTTTATAGCAGACTATGTTTTCTATTAAATCAACAAATTTAACATGTGAATAGAAAGTTACTTCCCTATTACCTAACCATAATTAATTTATATACAATATTTATAATCTATGTTATTATACGGTTATCACGTAATTGATATATTAGATTAATCGCTATTTTGAGTATCCGAAACAGCCTTAGTCATGTTTGGTATGAATGATAGTTGGTAATTGAAATGCCGACGATATATACATACATTAAAAGACCAAATACTCGTAGTTAAATATGAAATGTTTTATATTTGTGAAATATACTATATGTTATTCATATCTTACTTAAGTTCATTTTCTTTTTTTTACCTTAAAAAGCTTTATATCTAAAATAAAGATATAAAATTCATCTACATATAAATTAAAATAATTTTCTTGTTGCTAGAAATAACTACAATTTTTTTTTAGTAAATTGTATCGAATGATATGAGTCGTTTTTAAAAACGAACCAATAAAAAAATAATGGTCTATATACACTGCAACGCAAAATTAAGGGATATCTTTTTTTTGACAGTGATTTTAAAGTTAAATAATTTGGAATCTAACAAACCACTTTTAATTACTGTTTTTTAGATCAAAGGTACGTCAATCTATTTTTTAATTCTTCAAGGGGATGCACTTTATTACAACGTAGACTAATTATACAGGGTGAAATAAAGAGGTATGTCTCACAGGAAGTTTTTTAATTTACGAATGGGAAATGGGTGACACCATTCAAACTTCAGTTTTTCCCATGAGTAAAAGGCCAGTGGTTTATCTACTAAGTTGTGTTTGAAATTTGTTTCTAACTTTAATAGTGCCAAAAGTATGCAATTTTTTCCTATGTGATGTCCATTTTTACTTTAAATACCATGCTGTTGACCAGTTTAGCCACAAAGTAATTACCATGGTTACTTTACGTACTGATGACAGTTTACACTCTGACATACATTAAAACGGATCGCAACTTTACTCTGACGCATACGAGCATCTAACATACTCAGAGCTCTACTTACTTCCTCTGAACTCAAATCACGTCTGGGCATTTTAAGTAAAAAACTATTTATATTAAAGTAGCGATCTTATTCTAATCAATTGACAAACTGTCATCAGTATGTAAAGTAACCATGGTAATTGCTTTGTGGCTAAACTGGCCAACATCATAATATTTGAAATGGATATTGCCTAGAAAAAAATTGCATACTTTCGAAACTATTAGAATTAGAGACAAATTTCAAAAACTGTTTAGTAGATACCCCACTGGCCTTGCATACTAAGAAAAAAACTAAAGTTTGACAAGTGTAACTTATTTTTCATACGTGAAATACAAAAACCGCCTATAAAACATACTTTTTTAGTTCACCCTGTAGAATTCAACCACGTTGTACTAAAATGCTCCTCATGAATAATTAAAAAATAGGTTGAGCTACCTTTCATTAAAAAAAAGTAATTAAAAATGGCTTGTCAGTTTCCACATTACGTAACTCTAAAATTACTGTTAGAAAAAAACAATATCCCTGAATTTTGCGTTGCAGTGTACATATTCCATACGTAGTTTTTGAAGAAACCGTGGTCATAGAGCATAAATTCTGTTATGCAGGCATATTGACAGATTTATCTGTCGCCATTGAATTTTGAGCATTTTTATTATGTTAAGGTACTTGTATCGCGGCAGTCGTAGCAAAAAGTTTACGCTAGAGTATAGTACAGTCAGACAGCCGTCGCGAAGCTTAGCTGTGCCACCCAATTTACTCTACAGCTCATAATAGTTCAACCGTTTAAGCTCTTTTTTTTTAAATCCTTGTCTTAAATTTGGCTATCGATTTCTCTGTACGGATTTTTGATTTGGGTTTTTATTTTTCGGAAATTTGTCTCCAAATCTTGATTCTGATAAAAAAAAATGAATTTTTGGCGCAAAAATGATCAAAATTAGGTTTTGGCATACATCTTTTGGCTCAAAATCTTCCTCCTGATAAGTCCCATAAAACTGCCCGAAAATGCGGTGCAACATTTTTGTTATTCCCACAGACGCCATAATCTTCCAATTTTTTTTACGCAAAAGGGCGTGTTACTTATAATACCCGCAGGAAAAATTTAATTTAATCAAAATTGTTCAGAGTAATTCCAGAAATAAAAATAAATTAAACATTTGCTACGGTTGTGATTATTCCCAAGTAATAATTATTATCATTGAATTTTAAAAAAATACATATGAAATAAATGACAGTATTTAATGTCGTAAAAATTGCTTTGGTATTTAAAAAAAGAAAAAAAATCAATACCAGCGTTACTTCTCATATCAATTGGTATACTTTATTTGCGGGTTAAATACATGCGTTGTTGCCAGATTGTTTTTAGTGTATTCCCTCCACGAGTTCAATAAGATCAATTTGTCATTATTTATTAATTTAATATCCCAGAAATTGTATTGTAAAAATCAAGAGGACTAATTTTAAAAAATTGCTTAGTTGTTGTTTAATATTTGTTTAGTTTTTCATAAACATCGTAAAAAAAGTTTAACAATGAAAAATATATATGTAAGTAACATTTTGGTCATCCCGTATAGCACAATGTATAAGAGCCTTAAAAACAATATTTTTACTGGTCAACATTATACACATACACAACATTAAATATCTCCGGAACTGTATGTTTTATAAATTTTATTTGCATTTATCGATGCAAAATTATTTAAGTAATATTCGGTATAAGTTTTAAAAAATACTAAGAAAGTGCCCCTCGTGATACAACTACCTTAATAGATAACCCTTTTTACCATCAAATAAACTGTTTATTTATTTTTTAAATGTTATTTTAAAATTATCAATTTTGTTTCAGCATTATGTAATTTGGATTGTGGCGACCATGGTCACTGTGAACTGGGTAAATGTCGTTGTGATGCCGGATGGACTGGACCCCGTTGTGAGCAACTGCCTTGCGACAGTCGATGCCAAGAACATGGTCAGTGTAAGAACGGAACATGTGTGTGTTCACAAGGATGGAACGGACGCCATTGTACTTTGCGTAAGTGTAGTTAAAATATAGTTATGGAGTTTCCTCCAATGCCTATAAATTTAAAATTATACTGGAAGTTGTATTCAATTTAAAATAATTAAATCATTACCAATTCGCTTTTAGGTATTTGTGTGTGTGTTTTTATTTTACGGTGCATTTAGAGATCTCTTAAAAAATCTTTTTTTCAGTGTTATTATTATTATTATTATTTTAGTTAAAAAACGGTTATTTTTCCACTTTTTCGTCAATAAAATGTTTTGTTTTATATTTTACTTATAAAGAAAATAATTATTTTTTTATTTTTTAAATATCAATTTTTGGATTAAAAAAAAAACAATTAATCGAAAAATTGACAATTTTAAATTTCTTTTAAACTTTTTTATTTTTGTTAAACTTTAGAAATAAAAATATTAAAAAATTAAAAAAAAATAATTTCAAAATTTTGCAAATTAAATTTTTTTTTTTAAAGCGAAAAATAAAAATTTTATTTTTTTTTAATTGTTCTCTTTCAATAAGCATTAGGAAAAAAATAAAAGCTTTTAAGAAAGAAAACATTTTAAAGCTAAAACAAAGAAACCGATATTTTAAGCCTCTTAAATTGAATTTACTCCAAGAAAATTAAATTATTAATTTTTTTGCATTTATATTCTTTGATGCGCCAAAAAGTAAAACATTTTAAAATAAAAAACTTGTTGTTTACTTATTTTTCTTATGGCCAAAAATAGGTGAAGCCTCGATTCTAAACAATTACCCGCTTTTAAACCAAAACTCTAGCATAAATTTGCTTCCTAAATATCGTACCTTAATGAAGGGTTAAACCTACACTTATCTGTTTTTGGTTGGATGCACGAGGTGGCAGACATGTGTTTGCTGGAAATTGATCATAAAGATGTATTTAACAAAAATCGAGATATGCTCCCCTCAAAAAGGTGCGGAACATTTGTTAAATATACAAAGTGTTAAAAAAAATTAAAAAATCTTTATTTAACCACTTCAATCGCTTATACCTTTGTAAGTGTTGGCGGAAGAGAAAAACGGTAGTAACAAAAAATTCTTTATTAAATTTTCATATATAATATCATAAGAGAAAAAATTTTGACGGCAAAATATTTCGATTATATAAAAGTTTATTACAAAATGTTGTAAATGACATTTACAACATTTTGTAAAAAAAATTATAAACAAAATTACAATACAAAAAACAAACTTGACTAAAACAAGAGACGTATTTTGCCTAGAAATTTTTTTCTCGAATGATATCCGACAAGACTATATCACGAAAAAACGAGCCAAATCTTAGCTAGAAACACAGTGTCTATTTTCAGTCTTGTCAGACTGATAATAGTTTTTCTCTTGAACCTAACAAAATTTCGTCGCTTAGAAACCATCATGTTGGTTTTGTCCAGGTAAGTGCAGGTAAGAGCTTTTTCAGTGCAAAACAGGTCGTTGCTACAACATATTGCCAGTGTAAAACACTCTAGAGAAATATGCCACCTACAAGATAGAATTAGCTAAAATTTGCAGAATGCATTACGCATGTTTTAAAAAAGCAATAAACAAAAAATAAAAACAGAAAAAGTCCAGTTTTTGAGTGATTTTTTTGGTTCCTTTAGATTTTCCTGAGTTACTCTATATTCGACCAAAAGGAACATTATACCATGGTCAAACATCACGTAAAATTTCGTTAAGTCCGCTTTGATAGTTTTTGCATAATAATTTTGCAATCCAAATTGGCAAATTTTAAATTAAGTAGAGTCCAAAATATTGAGCTTGGACATTTGATTTTTTTTATATATTATACTACAGAGACCTAAAGCTGTTAAAAATATTTTTTTTTATGAAATTCGAATTATTTGGGTGTCCTTAGCAATCGTTTAAAATTATGTTAACAATTTTTGCTAATAAACAAATTTTCTGTCTCTACGACTTTAAATGAAAAATTTTATTGAAAATATGGTATTAATATGTCAAGACGCCTTTCTTAATATATCAAAATCGTCAATCGGTCAATTGGTTGCCAAGATAAAGGCTGCCAAAGTTAACCGGCGTCTAAGGCAAATCAATAAACAATAATAAATATAAACTTCTTGGCGTGGTTTATATGGACAAATTATCTTACTTTTATTCATATTTTACTGATAGGATGGTTTTAAAGCAAAAAATTATGTCTTATTTTATTCGTCACCCTTTTCAGTGGGAATTTCCAACCCAGAAAACCCTAAACGTGTGTATGTAGAGTAATTATTAGATTATTTCTTCACCCAAGAACATTTTATTCAGTTTAAAATATATTTCTAAAGTATATATGTATAAAAATATAGTTTGGTAAAACAGATATTAATATTAAACAAAATAAGGTAAGACCTTAAAGTGATTTACCTTACGTTTACATTTAAATAAAATTAATTTGTCTATTTATGTGAATTTTCATCAAACAATTTTTTTTTAATTCTCACATTCGTGGTCTTACTTACGTTACTTGATGTAAATAGGAAAAATTACATACATGTATTTTCGGAGTCCAAATTATTTTAAAAATGTAAAAAAAACATACTTAATGTATGTATTTACACCAGGTAAGTAGAGAACAATTGTTAAATATACAAAGTGTAAAAAGAATATAAAAAAACAATTTTCATTACTTAAATCAGCTATAACTTTGTAAATATTGGTCGTAGAAAAAAATAATAGAAAGATAAACGATTCGTTACCAAATTTCCTACAAGACAGGATTAGTTAAAAATCACAAAATGTATAAGGCTTGTTGTAAAATAGCAATAAACAAATAAACCAAGAATAAAAAGTTTTTGCATGAATTTTTTGGACTTTAAGATTTCTTTGAGGACCTTCAAATTCAGTTACATAAAACTCTATCCCACGGTAAAACATCATGTCAAATTTTGTTGAAATCCGTTTAATTATTTTTACACAGGAATTTTAAAAGTCCAATTTTGTTTCAAGAAATTGACATCTTTTAGGTAAAGTCCTTATTGAACCTAGTCATTTGCTATTTATTTCACGTATACTAGAGATCTTAAGCTTTAAAACGTTTTTTTAGAAAATTAAAATTTGGTCATTTGAACGTTCTCAGAAATATTGTTTTAAGTTATAAACAATTGTTAAGGGCAATAATTAGGGCGAATCTCGCCTAATCACGGGCCTTCTGACCGGACATTGTTCATTACAAAAGCACCTTTTTAAAATGGGTATAAATGACACGCCTCTATGTAGAGGTTGTGAACAGAAAGACGAGACGGTGGAGCACATCCTTTGTGACTGCCCTGCACTCTCGTCCAAGAGAAGATCCATGCTGGGCAAGTATTGGCTTTCCTTAGCCGATATTAAGGAGATTCCCCTCGGCAACGTTCTAACCTACTTTAAATCAGTAGGATGGGCGGCGTACTGAGTGAGGAGTCCCCTTTAGGATGTAGCACAACGGGCCTACTGAGGCCTAGGTGCCGTGATATCTATCACCCTCCTTATCTTCAGATCAGAGAAGGGCAATAATCGTGTAAACTGTGTTTGTTTAAACGAATAAAATAAGACATAATTTTTTGCTTTAAATCCATCCTATCAGTAAAATATGAATAAAAGTAAGATAATTAGTCCATATAAACCACGCCAAGAAGTTGATATTTATTATTGTTTATTGATTCGCCTTAGACGCCGGTTAACTTTGGCAGCCTTTATCTTGGCAACCAATTGACCGATTGACGATTTTGATATGTTAAGAAAGGCGTCTTGACATATTAATACCATATTTTCAATAAAATTTTTCATTTAAAGTCGTAGAGATAGAAAATTTGTTTATTAGCAAAAATTTTAACATAATTTTAAACAACTGCTGAGGACACCCAAATAATTCGAATTTCATAAAAAAAATATATTTAACAGCTTTAGGTCTCTAGTATAATATATAAAAAAAAATCAAATGTCCAAGCTCAATATTTTGGACTCTACTTAATTTAAAATTTGCCAATTTGGATTGCAAAATTATTATGCAAAAACTATCAAAGCGGACTTAACGAAATTTTACGTGATGTTTGACCATGGTATAATGTTCCTTTTGGTCGAATATAGAGAACTCAGGAAAATCTAGGAACCAAAAAAATCACTCAAAAACTGGACTTTTTCTGTTTTTATTTTTTGTTTATTGCTTTTTTAAAACATGGTAATGCATTCTGCAAATTTTAGCTAATTTATCTTGTAGGTGGTCTATTTCTCTGGTTTTACACTGGCAATATGTTGTAAAGACCTGTTTTGCACGGAAAATCTCTTATGCACTTACCTGACAAAACCAACATGATGGTTTCTAAGCGACAAAATTTTGTTAGGTTCAAGAGAAAACTATTATCAGTCTGACAAGCTGAAAAAGACACTGTGTTTCTAGCTAAGATTTGGCCTTTTTTCGTGATATAGTCTTGTCGGATATCATTCGAGAAAAAAATTTTAGGCAAAATACGTCTCTTGTTTTATTCAAGTTTGTTTTTTTATTGAATTTTATTTATAATTTTTTTACAAAATGTTGTAAACATTTAAACATTTTGAAAAAATTTATATAATCGAAATATTTACCCCCAAAATTTTTTTTTTTTTAGATATTATATATGAAAATTTTAATAAAAATTTTTTTTTTTCTACCGTTTTTCTCTTCGGCCAACACTTTCAAAGGTTTAAAGGGTTGAAGTGGGTTTAAAAAAAGATTTTTAATTTTTTTTTCACTTTTTATATTTAACAAAAAGTTCCGCACCTTTTTTAGGGGGAAACTGATTTTTTTTTAAAAACATCTTTTTGAACAATTTCCCGAAACACATGTCTGCCACCCTCATCCAACCAAAAAAAAAGATAAGGTAGGGTTTTAACCCTTTATTAAAACAATTTTTTGAAGCAATTTAGAGTTTAAAAGCGGGTAATTGTTTTTGAATCGAGGCTTCACTTTATATATATATATATATATATATATATATATATATATATAAATATATATATATATATATATATATATATATATATATATATATATATATATATATTTTATATATATATATATATATATATATATATATATATATATTATATATATATATATATATATATATATTGGGAAAACCTTAAACTTATTTGATCATTTAAAAAATATTTAAATTTTGCTTTTATGTTGGGTTTTTTGCCTTGCTAAATGCAAAATTTAAAAATATTTATTTATATATGATTTATATTATTTCCTGTATAGTTAACATATTTAAGGTTTTTCTAATTAAAAGTCAAGCTGTCTTTTTTTCTTATATTCTTTACGAAAATGACCTAACTGTCCAATATAAATTTTTAATGAAAGAACTAAAATTAAACTAACAAACCGAGATTGTTACTTATTTTCTAGTTTTAATTTACTGTTTTTTATATATGTGCCAGGTTTATACGCTCATACCGGGGTCGCAGTAACCTTAAGAGTCCATTGCGCCCGAAAAATTGATCCCTTTGGGGTTCGGGGGTAATGTTTTCTCAAAAACGGTATAAGTAATCGATAATTTTCAAAACTATATGAAATATATGAAAGCCAACAAAAACGGCTTCGCTGTAATAATTTTTTTAAAATTTGGGTTTAGTTTTAATATTTCTTGAGTGGAAGTCAAATTTTAAAACGGTTATGTTTAGATACTATTTTCTCTTTAAATTGACTCATATTTTAAAAAACCGTTACAGAGGGGCATAGATTATTTCCTTACCTTTAATATGTGTATAATTTATAATTTTA
>JAHBCN010005202.1:0-57201 GCA_019359885.1 Listronotus oregonensis
CTTTGGTAAAAAATTGAAAAAGGGTTTCCAAAAGCTAGCTCAGCAATACAAAATAACCCTAAAGAAGTTTTATAAATACATTTTTATTACTTTATTCTGTTTAATAAAAAAATATTAAAACCAATATATTTTTATTCAGAATACCTTATAAATGATATACACAACTTAGGGCCAGTGATGATCGTTGTTAAATTTAGCAATGGACTTAGCAGTTTAGAATGTTTAACAAAACGCATTGTCATTGTTATTCAATGATTTTAGTAGGCAACCTTTTTGACATTTTGTTAAACATTCTAAACCGTTGTTAACTTTTAACAATTTGCTAAGTTGACAACGGTTTAGAATGTTAACAAAATGTCAGATTTACAGGTTGCCTACTAAAATCATTGAATAACACTGACAATGACTTTTTTGTTAAACATTCTAAACTGCTAAGTCATTGCTAAATTTAACAACGCGATCATCACTCGGCCGTTTATATATTAATTGTTTTCCCATTGACCTCCTGAAATCCCCTCTAAACTATCTATTGGGCAGGACCCCAAACCATTTATAAAATTAGCCTGTTTTATTTTTAGGAGGACAAAAACATTTATTAAAATAAAATGGTACAGAAAAAATCAACCTTCACTCTTTTTCCTTAAAGCGATTCTGAAATATATAGGTCGCTTGCTGTTCTTTGTTATATTACAAAAAATTTAAAATTAATATCTTATTCAGTCTCCTTGAGGTAAGATTACAATACTCTTGTACCGGGCATATCCAAATTGCGGCCCAAATAGGCAGGTATAAACTTTTTTCCAGTTTATGTGTGGCGTAATAACGACCCAAAAGTTTTTAAAATAAATTTAATTTCATTAAGCCATGGCAGAATTGCGGCCTAAATGAAAAAGTTTACTGTTACTACTTTTGCTGATTTATCATGTCTAAAATATCATTGGGGAAACTAATCATGACCGACCAGAACTGAGTACTTTTGATTTTGTCTAAATTATCCCTCCGTAGAAGTTATTAACAAAATTGTCAATCATCATTTTCAATATGGTATTTGGTACGGGCCGCAATAATTCCTTCCTGTTTGGGTCAATCCAGATAATCATTTATTAACTGAAAATTTTATTCAGGCTTATTTTCGGGGCGCAATTTGGCTATTATTTTTACCTACCTGATGGTTTGGGCCGCAAGGGAGATCCTGGCAAGCACACCATCGAAGATTTTTAAAAAATGCTCTGTGATATAATGGTTGATGATTAGAACTTTTAAATTAACTGAAGTTTCGTAATTAAACGCAATCAGTTGAATGTTTAAGTGTCTAAAAACTACATTATCAAAATGCCCTACTCTTTTTATTATCAGATTTGCAATTTAATAAGTAAAGTTATATTTAAAGTATGCTTTAAATCCCAAACTTTTAATGTGTCTACATGTTCTGCGCTCTGAAAATGGAGCCAATTTGCGAGTTTCAACGAAGCTGTACATATTATTCTGGATCTGAAAGGCTTAAAAGATACGACAACTGCATTTGAACATTGTAAAATAATGGTCTAGACACAGAGACATAAACGAATAAATAATGAAGTTAATATATTGATTTATATTTAAATACAATATGGGATTGTTTTTTTATATATATATATATATATATATATATATATATATATATATTATATATATATATATATATATATATATATATATATATATATGTATAAATAAATTTAAAATAAAAAAAAATAAAAAGGTCGACTTTCTTTGGGCATAGAGGCTCCTTAATGAAATGAAAGGAAAAAATAAAATCCTGGTAGGTATGACTACTAAGCTTGTTGTTTTAAAATTGAGCCTCCATTAAAGGGCTTATGCCTAAGAAACTGTTTGTTATTATTTATAACAAGGCCGAAGAAGATTTATTTTATTTATTATATTGCAGTTTGGGAAAAATACTGCGTTTTCCCCCCTTTTTAAAACACGCCCGTCGTGTTGTGTAACCTACTTGGAATTGGGAAAGATCTTCGAAATTCCAAAATCCGTGAACTAATGGGAAGACATTTTTTATTAAGTGTTTGTGTAGCAACTTCTGAGTGTTTTTTCCAATAAACCCACATGGCGCACATTAACAACAACCCATCATACTAGATTGGTTGGTTTGGAATTACTTGACGGGGTGGCGCTGTTGCTTCAATGTTCAGCTGTATTAGATTATAGTTGTTCTTAAGGTAGCTGCGTCACGGGAAGAGTGTTAGCTACATTCGGTGTGACATCCCCCAACAAGGGGAAAACGTGTAATCAGTTGGGTGGACCCGGGGTTATCCATATCTTGGAGGCCTCGTAATTTTAAAACGGAAACCAAAGGCCTTTTTTTAAAAGTAGTTTGTTTATTAATACTATATTTTATATATATATATATATATATATATATATATAATATATATATATATATATAATTAAATATAATATATATAATGTTATATTGACAAAAATATTATGATTCTTTTAAAATTGGTTTATTAAACTTGGTTCAATTAAACATTGAAACATAGCCTTTCGATGATAAACTTTTGTTACTATATTGGACCAGTAGCGTAGCTTCGGGCAATTTTATTCATATTTTTACTATTATTTAATCTCTTTTCGATTAATATTAATAATATTTGGTTACATGATACGTATTTTTTTCTTAGTTTTACATAGAAAATGTACTCTTGAATTAACTTGGTAAACTTTATTATCGGATATTCTAATTTTAAACTTGCTTAGTACGAAAACGGTTATATTTAAAATTATTAACAATACCAATTTTTACAAAAAATTTATGAAACAAAAATTAAATACATGTATTTGAGCAAAGGATCGGCACTTTGAACATTTTTTTGTAAAATTACTTTTGTCTTTAATTTTAAATATTACCCTTTTCGTACTACGCAAATTAAAAATATAATATCTCGATACCTATTTAATTCATCATCATCAAGTTAATTCAAAAGTACTCTTTTTATGTAGAAATAAAACCATCGTATCGTCTTGGAACAATATTGACTTTTAGATATTTAAAAAATACGTGCGTTAACCGCTTAATTTAAAGATAATACAAGAATATTGTTTTTTAATAGTAGTGTTTACAATAAATATAATTTAAACTCTATATTCTGTATTACTTTCTTTTTAGTTTGGTTTAAAAGTTATTTCTTACCAAAGAATAGGCAGCAGAGCGCAGAGCATAAACTTTTAAACTGACTTGTTATATAAACGAATAAAAGGAAAAAAACTCTTGGTGGTTGAGCCTTCCGTTAAGACAATCCATCTTAATTTCATCAAGAGTTTTAGCGTACGTAAATCTTTAGATTTATTTTTTTAATATTATACAGCCCAAAGATAATCGAATATACATAAAGATTTGTTTATATTCAGAATTCAATATTCAATACTGTTCATTCTATATTTAACCTAATATCCAAAACTAAAAACCCGGTACCACATTTTATTTCTACATATCAAGTAAATCTGTCCCTTGCCTTTCAGCTTAACTACCTATTCTCTTAGGTTTTTTAGACTTTTTTAGACCCCTTCGATTAAAATTTCACCAATTTTTGATTACATTTTCAGTTTAGCATTTAAAAAGTTTATTTTAAAGTGCTTTATTTTAGCAGAAAATATACCTCAAGTGCGAAGAACTGGTTATTTTCGTCAATTTAATTACCTTGATAGGGTGCGAATTGTGGGTTTCCGAAGACAGGTGAGTCAGTTAGAGAAATTGGGAAAAGAATAAACCTATTTTAAATACCATTTTAAAATGGTATCAAACATGGATCCAAAATCGACGGGAGGACATAACTAGGGGCAGCCGATGTCGGAGAGAAACATAGCGTCAAGATTGCCAAATAATGATATTCTCATTGGCGATAAAAAAAATGTGTTTGAACGCAATAAATTTTATAAAACAAATAAATAGAAATTATTGCGTTTAAACAAAATTTTATTATTGCGATAATGACGATATCACTCTTGCACGAACTCATTTTCATCTGAAGTCACTGTGTGACCGCGATTTGCCTTTGATGTTATATTTCTGTATAAAATATTAAATAATTCATACAGTGCCCATACATACTACAAAAAATATCTCTTAATGCTCTTCAGAGGTCTCTAAGGGTAAAAGAATTATTTTTTATACCATTCAGAAACACAATTACGGTCAGAATTCACCTCTCTGCAGAATAAGAAATAGTAATAATATGTGTACTAAAGCAAATATATTATTTTTCAATGTAATTATCTTAAGTAAAAGCTTATATATAAAAATATTTAAATGCATAGAGATGATTTTTTGTACTTTGCCTTCTGTTTTCTTTTGATCTTTTTTAACGGGTTTTTAAATGTTTTTACCATATTTGTAGTCTTTAGCATTAGTTTTATTCTGTACACAATTACATTTTTAAGGAGTGCTGAATATTGTAAATTTCCAGGGCCGCCGCCAGAAAAAAATGTAGGGGAGGTCACAAAGTTTTAAGTCAATTTACTAGTGTAGGATCAATTGAATTTAAAACACAAATAAATTTACAACTTTAATTTATAAATAATAATCATACTCATTTAAATTCCTAGGCAATATTGTAAAATTTAAAAATTTGAAGGAAGATGTTTTATTTAGGTAATTTTAAAAATCCAGGGGGCGACGGAGACCCCCTGATCCCCTGCCGGCGGCCCTGGGTTACTCTATAGGTACTTACACCGTTGTATCCCGTTTATCCAGAAATAAATAAATAAATAAGACTTTGGCTTTTAAAGGTCGCTCTAGTTCGACTCGGTCGGACATACTGCGTTGAAAATTGTTAGGACAGTTAACATACCGGTTATTTTGGGGAGGCGGTAACGTAGGAAAAAAGGGGTTATGACGTCAGTATCTACGCAAAATTTGTACCAGATCCACCGCTATTGCCACTAGTCGGGAGGAGCATTAATAATGGTTATGTCAAGTGTCAATAAAAATAATGAAGGATTCGCGGCTTTTTTGTTTATTCTTTGATGTTCTTTTTATATGGTTTAACAACTTGTGGTTTGCACATTTTTCTATTTATTAATTAATTCCCAAATAAAGAATTAGGGAATTATATTTTAACCAGAGGAAAAGATTTATTGTTACCCGATGACTTTGGGAAAAACCACAAATCTTATTAAATGGAAAATTTGGTTCATATCTTATTTTTTTGGGTAATTTTTTAACTCTCAAGGCCTTAATTTGGATTAAAACTTAAAGGGAAAAGATTAGTTGTGTTGAACAGGTTACGTACGTAAACCGTTACGTTTTGCGAGGATAGGCGCGTTAAGCACGGAGAAAAAGGGGGGGGAAAGAATTGTTATCAACCAGTAGTTAAAAACGGTATGTGGCGAAAAAAAACCCTTTGTGGTTTCAAAATGGAAGGACAACCCTTCATTACATTCAGTCGAATAAAAGTTTTGGGCTTTTTTCTTACTGTCCCCATTGGGTGTTGCCACAGACTGGACTCGCATATGAGTAATTACAAGATTACAAGACTCTAAAGGTTACTAATGGTCTTTTAAAAAGCTCTTTTGTAAAAATTGGTTTTTAATTTATGCATATTAATTACAATATATTAAATATTTGTTGGACTGGTGTAAAATAAAAAATAACGTAAAGATGTACGAAAACTTTGCGTTGTTTTTTTCCATCTTCGTTCCGATGCGTTTCTTTTCTTTCTCTTTAACCGTGTTTTCTTTTACTCTGAAACGAAGCGCACCAACTGGTTGATTTCAACGATATGTATCAAAAAAGGGCAAAAAAGAAATTGTTATCGAGGTTCTACTCTCAGGGTGTCTTTTTCGATATTTATTTAGATAATCCTTATGATAAACACTAATGTTTACACAATATAGATCAAAATAATTGCAATAAATTGTTAAAATTAGGGTTTTTTTTGCTTAAACTGCTTACTTTAAAGCAGAATTTTTTGTGGCAGACTATTATCAAGGTTTTAAACAAAAAAAATGTGGCTTTGTGCTGCAAAAAAAATATTTGGAAAACACAATTTTAGTAACCACAAATTGAGTATAGGTTTTTGAGGTAATGGAATATTAAAAGGTGTTTTTATATTTTCAAAGATTTCTTGTCTGAAATTTGTGTTCCTGAAACTTTTTTTATGCAAGTTTACTCAGTTTTTATTTTTAAACCCAATACCCCAGTTTATTTTGACAATAGGTTTTGCCATCTTACTGAAATTTGTAAACCACTCAAGTGTCTAATTATTTTTTAAATTTGTAGGTTTGGAATTATTATTTTTTAATTGTAATTTAAAAACATGTTTTAATTGACTTTCAAAGCTCTTTTTAAGTTAACTTAATTGTATTCTTTAAAAGCATTTAAATATTTAACAAAATAGAAGGGGATCTGCCAGAAAAATGGCGCCCGCCGTGTTTTTCTTGCATGAAAAAAGAAATGCAGGAATTATTAAAAAACCAAAATGTGCGCGTGCGAAGATTTTGGTTTTGCAGAGATTGCAAGAAAAAATTTAACGCAAGGAGTATTTTAAACTGCACTAACTTAAGTAAAAAATAAAATTTATTAAGCCCAGGTAGTTACATACTTTTCTGGAAATCCTGAAGATTATCTGTAGATATGCATATTTCGAGCATATACTAACCTGGAGGGATAAAGCAAAGCGCTAAAAACGTGGTCGCATTAGAAAGAGAGCAAAGTCATCGCCGTTGCTATCTCTCTACAGTTTACTCGATTCGCCGATTCAAATAAGTCACGCCTCTTTACCCTATCAGGTACGCTGTGAGAGATATAGCAATAGCGATGACTGTTGCTTTCTCTTTCTAATGCGACCATGTTTTCAGCGCTTTGCTTTATCCTCTCGGTTAGTATATGTCGAAGTATGCATATTGTGGAAAGGTATACAATAAAAGAGTCGTCAAGTTGGTTCTGATTTTATGTTAGTGGAAAATGAGCAAAATGTCGGACTTCTTTTCCAAATTAAAATGTATTTTAACAAAACCAAATGCTGTGCTGTTGCTTGTATAAATTCTCGCCACCCTGTTTTAATGTCATAAATTCAACTTATGTTTACATTAGGCAATTAAAATAGCAGTAGGACTATACGCAGATCGTTATAATCTACAAAATTTACTGTTAGACTGTTAGTAAGTGTTAAGCGGTATAAAACAGCTCATTACGAAAAATGAATACAAACAATGTGTCTCAAACATTTGATTTATACGAACATTTATCTAGGGTATAATTACCTGTAGGTGATAACGATAGCGTTATTACAAATTAAAACTGCATTTTGCTCTTGCAAAAAGACCTTTAGACATTTTTTTGTCTGTTTTTAAAAGAGTCGAGGAAGTTTTGTATATGGTCTTAGTACTAGGTGGCTGACATAATTTTATTAATTTAAATTTATTTTAAACAGTGTTTTATAAGGCTTTTTTACACAGAACCTTTGTTAAGAACTTTAAGGTGGTTTAAAATTTTCACTAAAACTAAGGCTATAGTCAAGTATCTTTTGCCATTTTTTCTCGCATATTAGTCATATATTTTAGCATAAGTAGCACACTTTTAAATGTCTTAACCCTCATTTCTATTGCTCCAAATTAATAGTAAAAAACATTTTTAAAAACAAGCTTTTTTACATCTTTAAAGAGAGAAAATAAACATTAAATTAAATCAAACCCATCAATTAATTAGACTACACAATTTATAGGACATAAAAGCTTGTCGCCGGATTTATCTGTGTAGATAAACAAGAATACGTAATCTTGACATAAGTAATTCTAAAAAAAATTTTTTGTATATAGGTAAATCTCGCGACAAGTTTTTATATCATATAAATTGTGTAATGTAATAAATTTATGAGTTTGATTTAATTTACAATTTATTTTCTTTTTTTTTAGAACATTTAAATAAAAGTTTTTTTTTTCAAAATATTTTTTTACTATTAATTTATTTTTAATTTTTTAGTTATGGCGTTTCTTTTAATATCCATGGGTGTGCATTAAAAAAATACATTGTTTACCATTTTTGGAAGTTCGCCATATTGAATTTAAAATAACATCATTTTATTTTTCGTATTCTTCTCAGCAAACCACTTGGGTGGTCCGCCATATTGGATGTAGATTGACGATTTAGCTAACTCTGCATTGACATCCAAACTAAATATGTAAGCAAAATTTCATAATTGGTTGAGGATAACTGCTTTATAATTCAGTTGCAAGATTTGACCCAAACAAACATACAAACATTACAAGTTAAAAAAAATAACAACAGCTGTAAAAAAGGAGCTAAAGGCAGAATAAGGAAATCAATATAAATATATTGTCATTCTTAAGTTTTTTGAAGTCAAAGAATTTTAAAATGATTTCTGTTTTTTCAATAATTTCAGTTTGACTTAAAGCGAGAAGAGGGATTTTATTTTTTATGAGCGATTTAAACAATGTATGCTTTCTTTTAGTAGACTTTGTCAATAAAAAGTCTAATTTGGTGTCCGTGACTATTGAGATAGACTTAGATGAGGGATAGAATTCAGATACATAAAAATGTATTTGGTTTTCAAGATTTTAGGGGTCATTTTTTTAATATTTCAATTTAGGATGATTTAAAACTTTCTTTTGTCAGTTTTATTTTCCAAGTGCTTTTACACCACCGGCACCGAAAAGAAAATGAGTAGTAGCCCAGTCCGTAGGTAATTTTCATGACTTTAATTTGTAACAGGTTAAAAGGTATTAGAAGTTGTAGAGGGTGATTACCTTAATATGACCATATAGTTTTAGACTCAAAGAAAGTGTGCAGAGGTGGGGGGGTGAGGGTTAAAAGGTAAACGGTTTTTCGCTTCTGCAAGGCCATTGTTAATTTTAGAGGAATACGTTTAAAATGTTTTTTAGTATTAAAAAAACCCATAATTGAGCCCGGCGTTAATTGATTTATCCATTTGTTATGAAAAATGCAAAAAAATAAAATAGCCTTTTTTGAAATGTTGATAATTATTGCAAAAATATTTTTATCCATTTCTGTCATTGCAAAACATAGGTTTTTTATTTCTTAATTAAATAAAAGTTCTAAAGCATGATCTGATACTTTTTGCTAAGATAATTAAGTTTACTGATTTTACGCCCTAATCTAGTAGGCTATATCTTTTTCGTTTATAAATATTTTAGGTATTACAAACTGTCTTTTGATTTTCAAGACTTATATTTTACTAATTTAGATTAACGAAATAAAAAAATAATATTAAGTCCTTCGTTTAAGCCTTTGAAAAAGGGTACTTTTTGTCCATAAACAATTGGAGCCGAAGCGCCCCTGCATAAGTTAAAATTTTAAACCAAGAAATATGGAAAGCTGGCTTTAAAACAATGTTTTTGAAAAAGAGTTATTTTATTTATTTAGATTCCAAATTACTTAAAATTTGCAATAAACATTTAAATATAAAAAGTATTAATTTTCAATTTTTTCAAGCATACCTTAAAAAATCCTAAAAATTCACTATTTGATTATAACTCAAAAAATATTGCATTTGTATCAAAAAATTATATTACTTAAATTAAAGGTATTGTAAAAATACATAGTTTATGTCCTATAAAGTTTTGTGTATCGTTAATAGTTTTTAAGATATTGACGGTTTACATTTTAAAAAACCGTTAATATCTGAAATTATGCCTTTTCTTGATTATTTGCTGTTTGACTTCCAGTTTTTACTTCAGATTTGTGTTCAATGGAAAAAAAATACTCCTATACCCACACCCAGCACACCACTTTCTTTGTGGGCCTGTGTAATCAATTAAACTTAATTTTATTTCTATTTAAATTTTTTTATCTGCAAACGACATATCAATTAATAAATCTGAAGCTAAAATTTCAGTTTTAGTTTCAGATATATTAATTGATCCCTCGCAATACCATTTTAATTGGAGGATTCATGAACATCAATCTGGCTTTCGATTTCTAAAGTGCCTTCAGATTTATTAATTGATATGTCGTCTAATAGGGTTTCAGATAAAAAATAAATATAAATAAAATTAAGTTTAATTGATACACGGCCCACAAAAAATGTGAGCTGGATGTGGGTATAGGAGTATTTTTTCCAATGAACACAAATCTGAAGAAAATGGAAGTCAAACAGCAAATAATCAGAAAAGCTTAATTTCAGATATCAACGATTTTTTAAATGTAAAGCGTCAATATTTTAAAAACTATTAACGATACACAAAACTTTATTGGACATAAAATATTATTTTTACAAGACCTTTAATTTAAGTAATATAATTTTTCATCCAAGTCAATATTTTTCAGTAACTGAATTTTAGGATTTTTAAGTATGCTTCTGGAAAAAATTGAAAATTATAATTTTATTTTTGAATGTTTATTGCAAATTTTAAGTAATTTGGAATTTAAATAAATAAAATATCTCCTTTTTCAAAAAAATTTGTTTTAAAGCCAGATTTTTATATTTCTTGGTTTAAAATTCTTAACTTATGCAGGGGGGCTTCGCTCCAATTGTTTATTAACAAAAAGTACTTTTTAAGGCTCAAAACGAAGGACTTAATATTATTTTTTTATTTCGTTGATCTAAATTAGTAAAATAAGTCTTGAAAAAGCAAAAACAGTTTGTAATACCTAAAATATTTATAAAAAAAAATATAACCTACTAGATTAGGGCTGTAAACTCAATTATCTTAGCAAAAAATTTCCGATCATGCTTTAGAAACCTCTCATTTAATTAAGAATTAAAAAACCAATGTTTGCAATGAAGAATAAATAAAAAAATATTTTGCAACATTTCAAAAATGGCTATTTTTAAGGTTTTGCATTTTCATAAACAAATGGACCAAATCAATTTTAGCCGGGCTCAATTATAGGTTTTTTAATACCAAAAAACATTTTGAACGTATTCCTCTAAAATTAACAATGGCGCTTGCAGAAGCCGAAAAACGCGTTTTATCACTTTTAACCCTCCACCCCACCCCTGCACACTTTTTCGAGTCTAAAACTATATAGTCATATTCAGGTAATCACCCTCTACTAACTTTTAAGACCGAACTATAAGCCGGTTGGCAAAATATGGTAAAAAATATTTACCACTTCTCATAGTTCCGCTTCTAGGTTTAAAATGTATGTTATGATTATTTTTTAAGGTATAGGTTATTATTTTGAAAATGTTTTTCTGCTTCTGTCAATACTTTAATAAAAATTATTTTAGTATCAGCTTGCTTTTAGTGCAATACGCCCAAAATATATTTTGCAGATAAGTAGTTTTAAATATCTGAGCTACAATAAGTCTTTTTATATTTAATACGAGAAATAAAATAATGGTTTTCAATAACATAGACGAAGCTAGTTTTGATTTTTTGCTTTTCATTTACATTTCATTTACATAAAAATTTAAATACTTTCCAACACCGCTTGTAATTTGTGACTTATCACATCATACATATTTTTTTTATCTTGGAACAGCCCATGAAAAGTTAAGGTCTAAAAAACAATTAAAAGATGTTTTGTGCAATGGTACCCTGTTTAACGTTGCCGGTGAGGTCCAGATAAAACACAAAATAGGTCTGTTTGTTATTCAGAAATCAATACCTGAGTTATTTAAATATTTTGTTCGGCGATCTTTTTGTCTTCAGTTGTGTAAATCAGAATTTTTCTTTTTTTTTCGGCATATATTTGTACACACCTAGTCCTAAAATACACGTTTGGTAAGAGCGCTTACGTAAAAAAGGAACAGACAAGAGGGAACAAGGGAAGAATACAAATAAACTTTAAACCCTTGTATGAGTATTTTAATATATTTTTTTAAAATCATAATATGAATCATTTGTAGACATCCTAAGAAAATAATAAAATTTGGTTTTAAGTTAAAGAATCTCTAGAACAATGCTTACCCAATATGTACTCTACAGTTGTATAACAACATTTGAACAAGTTAACTTGGTACATTTTGCTGTATATGGAGCTTTTATGTTAACCAGACACGTATTTCTAGTCACTGCAGCATTCTAACAACAATCAAATTGGATTGGATTTTTGGATGACAAAATGCGTTTAATATTCTTAATGCGATTTTATTTTAAATTAAATTGTAAATCTAGTAACATTTCCCTAAAATATGGTATAACAAATGTCAGTAAACAGTTTGATTGTCTGATAAGAAAACAGTATCCCAAAAATATGTATGTACAGAATTTTCAGATCTTTAACAAACAAATGTATTAATTCGGCGATCGTTTTGTATTAAATTGTGCCAATCAATTTTTTTGTCGTTATCTATTTCAATTTTACGCAACCAGCTTGACAAATATTTTAGTGGTTGGTATTCGAATGTCAAGGTTATAAATAGTATTAATGTTTGTTTTGTGTATTTTTAGTTACCTATACAGTAATCGTTTATTAATATAAAATCATGTATTAATGAGGGCTATTAAGGAATTGTAGACATTAATTACACATGCATATCTTTTTATCCGATACTTTTATAATAGAATTATTTGGGGCTTCAGTCAGCATGAATATTACGGATAAGAATTTGCAGATTTGAATAAAGTCTTGATTTAAATTCTGAAATAGAAATTTTAACCTAGTGATTGCTAATTATGTTTTTCCTTGACCTCAAAAATATCAAAATAAAAATATATTTTAAATAACATTTTTAAAATGCTTTTTATGATAACTGTTCAAGCAATAATTTCGTCTTGACCACTTGAGAATGGCTTCAACTCTTGCATCAATTAACTTTTTTGCCATCGTCTCGATTCAAGTGGCTTGTGTAATGGTTGCCCGAGGTCAGATATTTCAGCCAACAAATGAGTTTAATGGTCAGTTGTCAGCGATTTAAACTTAAATGCAATACAAAGTATTTTGTGGTAAATTTTACATATTTTGTCGGCATTATTTTTTTTGTTTTAAATATGCGAGAATTTTGCAGGCATAGTTTACTTTCTATAACCTATATTGGTATTTACTCGCCAATTTTGTCAGAAGAGACCGTTTCGACCAGAGTATCCAGCGTATAGAAAGAATCTCAATAAAATCAAAAGTCGGTCACTGTATTTAAAAAATTAAATTAAATTAAAGATGCAAATTTTCTTAAATATGCAACAATTTTGCAGGCATAGTTTACTTTTTATAAGCTTTAACATTAGATATTTACTTGCCAGTCTTGTCAGAAGGAACCGCTCGGCCTAAGTCTCAGCGTATAGAAAGAATCTCAATCTCTATCCACGTTTTAATGACAAGTCGGTCACCGTTTTCAAGATATAAAATAAAATTAAAAATGTAAATTAATCATTCATAAAAATATTCTATTATTTAAATGTTGATTTTAAAAATTTTGACAATTTTAAGTTTATAATGGAATGTTATAAATGACAGACTACTTAGTTTGACATGTACATTTATTGTTTTTAAAAATAGGAATGGTAGTGAATTAATTATAAGCTTCTTGAAATTACTTTAATTACACATTTATCTTTATTCAATAATATAAAAGCACCTTTTTGTTTTATTTTTTTTTTAATAAATGTACCCGTCATAACAAATTAAACTCTTATTTATGACATTACGACATGAAAAAAGTTTTTGCAATTTTTTGAAGCAAAATTTTAATCATTTCATTCATTTTTTAATTTTAAATGCTTTTTTAATTTTTAACACTTTTAAAAGTTTATTTTTGTCTTAAAATGGTGACCCACTTGCTACGGAAATGACGTTGATAAGTGTTTTAATTTTTAAAGGGTTTTTGGAGTTTTTTCGGTGGCTTTTGAATACAAGAATCGACTCCTTGCGTGCAGCAGCCTATATCCTGGGACTTGGACCAAAGTAATTCCTTCTGGCAAGTCTGGCGATTAACAGAAAGGATATGTCTGTAGTTGTTCCTTTGTGATTTCATTTTAAAATTCTTAAATTTATAACCGATTTACCTATTGTTAGTTTTTTAAAGTTAATATTAATAGTGCAAGAAGTCATATTTTCTTAAATATAAAAATAAAACATGAATTAATCAAATATTATATAAAATATGTTAACTATGCGGCACTGAACAGAAAACTTAAAAGGTGTGGGAAATAAAAAATCAAATGGTTGAAATGTATTTATATACACGTAATTTAAAATGGGTTTTTAACTCAAAGTGTTATACATTCTGTTCCAAACTTGTTTTATTACTGTAAAGAAAGTAGGTAAAACAATTGCAATCATACCGGCTGAATTTAAATTGTTCATAACATCTATTTTTTTGCAAAGTAAACTTATTTAAAATTTAAATCAAAAGAAATAGTAAAGGAAATTTTTGGAAACATTTTTGTCGGTAAATGCTGCAAAAGCAAAGATAATTACTACGAATAGATGGTTCATTTAAATGGAGCGTTTTGAATCAGTTCTAGAAGTATCCAATGCTTCCGTAAATGCGAATAAAATTAAGTCGAGTAACCCCTGCCCCAAGCGAAACAAAACCGTGAACAGACATTATCAATGTCATTCGTATGTTACTATTCAGGACACGAAGTTAGAAAGCGGCGGCTAAAAATTGGTTGTGTTTTTTCATGTATAAGGTTTCATAGCTCAAGTGTAAATTCTATCCAAACTGTTTAACTTCGTTCAAGGAGTAGCGAAAACTTCTCGATGGACATCGGCTGATTAGCAAAGTCCATTAGGGTATCAGAATATAGCATTGAATGGTTCATCTTATCCAGTAGTAGTTATTATCTTTTTGGAATAAAAGTCAATAAAATAATCACTACATATTTAATACCTAATGAAGAAATGTATGTGTAAAACTAAATGATTTGAAAATATATTTTATATGGTTGTTACAGATTTACTTTTAAAAAAAGATTATTTAAACTTCTGACTAGATGTCACATTGATCCCTAGATGTTGTTGTATACCTGACCTGAATGAAAGGTATTTCTTGAACTTGGAGTGTCTTAATTTATTTAAAAATAAAACGTTTTAACTGGTAAGTATCTCCACCGTCTTCAGGTGAATACTGTTTCACCTGAAGACGGCTGGAGATACCTATCAGTTGAAATGCGTCGTGTTTTTAAATTAATTAAGACAATGCAAGTCCAAGAAACATCATTTTCTATGATCTTTAAGCAAACATACATATCTATACCTATTTTGAAACATAAGCCAGCATTATATTAAATAAACAGATATGTAACAAAATGAAACCTTCTATAACAATTGAATCCTGTGTAAAAAAGCTAAGGGGGTACTCTAAACAAACGATTTTTTTATAAATGGAAAACTTAGAGCTCTTTCCAAGATAGCAAATTAAAATGTGGCTTTCTGCATTCATCATTCCTTTAAATTTAAGCATTGCAAAAGTTGATTAGCATTTTTTTCCCCTAGAAAATATCATATCCTACCCTAAAATTGTCCAGTTAAAACATCCGGTATTACAAAAATAAATCTAAAATATACAGAGCGCTTTAACTTCATTTACTTACAAAATATTTTTGCAAACTCCTTTTATATCAGCTTTCGATCCTGTCTAAACCACTGTTACCATGTGTAAGATATAGCTTCTTTCACATCACTCAGTGGTTCGCCTTTTTAATGATCCAGATCTTTTAACAAAGCTTTTTTCTCTTATTTACCAGAAGCTCTAGGAAGTCTGTCCCTCATTTATATACGGGTTTTGCTCGCTCTCAAGAATCAACCAGTATAATTTCTATCCTATCAGCTCACACTGTGCCACATTACTTTTGCGAGACCCCAATTATGTAATTTTTTGGCCTTTTTTACCGACACAAATTAAAACGTATTTATGAAATAAAACTCACAAAAATTAGGAAACCAAAAAGATTTGGAAAATAGATTAAAACAATGAACTTTGAGTCGCATCTTATTGTATTATACTTAATAATTCCTCTCCTTCAATGTTCTATTTAAAACATGTGTGCAAGTAAGTAAAAATAAATATAGAGGTGAAATGAACATCTTCGTCTCCAAATGATGGGTCGATGAACCGGAGGTACCTTTAACCCTCCAATTTTTCTAAATTAATACTAAGATTCTAAATGAAAAAAAAATAAATAAAAGGATATTAAAATTTATTGAGCTCCGCGCACATGTTTTAAAATTGATAATTAATCTTTATTGAATTTATTTACAATGTTTATGAGGTGTAAGATTAACAAAAGTAAATAGTCTTCTTCTAGGATGATCTTAACTTAAAATTGTAATTCTCCTAATGCAGTGCAGTCCCCGCTTAGTCCTTGACAGGCGTCACGAATTGTTCCAGTAGGTTTATGCTATTCTTCTCTATCAGTAGTCCTAGAAGGTCTTCCGGCGAAGTGTCTTGGATCCTTTGTTCGATCGTTCTTTCCAGTTGTCTTCTTTTGTCTCCATAGCCGTTACGGTTGTAAATTCTATGTATTGGGCCATCCTTAGTGTCATCATTACATGTGTTGCACGTGTCTTTATCTGCGATGCCAATTCTTTTGAGATGAATGCTAAATTGACCGTGTCCGCTTAATGTTTGTGTGATTTACCTATTTAATTTGAGTTTCAATTTTTGCCTCCTTTCGATGTTCGGAATAAACCTGTGTGTTATTCTTCCTGTGTCTGTTTCGTCCCATTGATTTTGCCATAATCTATATGTCCAATCTCTTAATAGATCTTTAATCTCTTTCTTGGATTTGCCGTCTCTATTGTTAGTGTTTATGTCATCTATTTGAATGTTTAGCCCCATTTTATATTGTTTCATAAGAATTCGCTCATTTACCAGGCATTCTATTGGTGGTATATTTGCCAATACTGATGCCGCTTCTATTGAAGTAGTTATGTATGCCAGTGTCATTGCTTTTGCTGCACAGCCTCTCACTGAGTTAAGTTTGGTTTTGGTTCTTTGGTGGAAAAGTTTGTCTTGAAAAATACTGCTGCAATATGTAAACATTAAGAGTATAGCTCCATTGAAAATTATCCCTAAGCTTTCATTGTTTATTTTAATCCTAATCAAATATGTTACCCTGGGGATAGCCACAAGTTAAAACGCAGTTGAGAAACTTGGTTATTTTAGGTAGATATTTTTTCCCAGCCTAGTTAAAACTGTACCAAAGCTAAATATTTTAATTATGACCATTTACAATATTTTTAGTTGTCTTGTGTTAAACAACGGTAAGAAGGTATATAAGTATATTTAGGTAGTAAATTGGACCATTGCTCTATTTATATTGTAAAAATATTTATTATTATTTTAGTAAATTTGACACCAAACAATTTTTTTTATTTGGCTACAGGCTATAAGTGTTTTTTCTGTATATAAAGTTGCAGATCTAACCGGAAAATAATTTAAAAAAATCAAAATACATTATAAAGATAAACACTTTAAACCAGAGAGGTTCCCAAACTTATTTCGTCTAACGCCCACTTTAAAAATCAGTTATTTTGTAGCGCCCCCATTTTTTTCACCTGAAAAATCTCAATAACATTTTAGTCTCGCCCGGAGTTTAATTAAACCTATATTCTAAACGAGACTTTTCTTACCAGAGAGAGCAATAATAATGCAAATTTACAATGTTAAGAGTATCTTTTATTTAAAATTAACAATAATCAACATTGAGCAATAATAATTCAACTTTACAGTATTAAGAGTATCGCGGTAGCGGGAGGAGTGGCGGGAGGGCGAGCGAGTGCGATGCGTGCGTGCGGTGGAACGTTACGTCAGTCGTCAATCGGTCGCGAGCCGCGGCTGTGTATTTGGGATTTGACCCTCCCCGCACCTGCACTGCGCAAAAACGGACCGCACCAACGTTGACAGACTATAATACAGGATTGCACAAATAAATCGTACAATATTTGTCCGCGCCAAACGTAAATTATTATTAATTTAATTTCAATTTTATTTTTCTTTATTTTTACAAGATTATGTACAAAAAAATCCCGCATTCGGCAAGTGTTCAGCTTGGCTGCAACAGTAGATACCTATTTTTAATATGTGTCATCTGAGGTGGGACCTCACCTTCGACACTCGAAGACACGAATATTTTTCAGTGTTTGATACCTTTTACTAAATAACTTAAACAGGGGTCTCCAAACTACGGCCCGAGAGCCACATCCGGCCCGCGGACATATTTTGTCCGGCTCCGCGGAAGCTAGCATACTTGAAAACTCCTTTTAGAGAACAAATAATTTTATAGCAAATTAAATTTAGTTTACTGAAGTATTCTAATTTTTGTGTTGAATAATTATTAATATGACATCTACATTGATATGGTCATGGACTAACTCCGCTAACTCATAACATTCTTGTAGGCTTATTGTTATTGTTTTTGTGATAAGTTGGATAAAGAAACACAGAATTGTAATGAGTAAAGACATGTATAATATCGTCGGTGAAACCAGAAAAAAGTGTAAGTCCAAAATTGCAAATTTTACAGGAGAGCTCATCGAAAACTTCAAATTTTTTTTGACAAATTAAAAACCAACAAAAAATAATTCTGTAAATTAAATCTATGAAAATGTTGCAGATAGATGTTTTTATGGGAGATACACTTATTTCGAATAAATCTTTATGTATTTACACTTTTTACAAAATATTCAAGGATCGTACACAAAACATTTATTATTACAGAAACATTTTAGAAACCTACAACTTATAATAACTAATTAAAACAAACCTTAACAACGACAAAAATTAAAAAAAAATATTAGTGTAAGTAGGTGCTGATGTTTGATACAAATGATCGATGATTAAAGATGCGGAATGCTATCATAGTGCCCATGATAGTCGGGCAATAGAGTTTTTTTAATGCCTGCAAGTCATTAAATTATCCCTTTTAATTGTTCTCTTTCTACATACAAACTGGGAAGAGATTCAAAATTAAATTCATCATTCTGATTCTTTTTCCTTATCACATAGTCTTGCCAGGAGAAGTCGGAGTGTCTTAATTTGTATTTTATAGTTCCGTCAGGGGTGTATTTTAACTGTTTAATATCATTGACGGTAGGATCACCTACTTTCCGTCCTGGTCTTATTGATGTATAGTTTTTAGGTGAGAAACGTTTTAAAGAAAGTATGGTCCAAGTATGATACATTATAAGAAAGGAGTAATTCGAGCTTTTTTACAATGTATAACATAGTCCGCAGGGACGTTTATGTCCTTGTCCCTAATACGTCTCTCTATGGTTGAATGTACTGAATCAGCTTGCATTTGTGTATGCCCCTTAAGTAAGTATTTTTGTATTATTATTAACCTGTGTTGCATGGCAACATTGAGCAATGCGTTGGACAATAAAGCGTTTCGATTTTGGGCTCCAAAAAATTATTGTTTTGTTGCTCTCTTCGGTATTTTTATTTGAATTTTCTTTTCAATGAATAATACCAGAATAGACGAAAATTCTTAGCTGTAAGTGCGCCTTCCACCTCACTCCACAAGAAGCAATATCCATCTTTAGTTTTGCATTAAACAGTGTGAAATTGTGTACAGCTAATTTAGTTTTGTAATACATAGTACTAACTTTATTTTTCGGTGCCAGCAATACGGATTGAAGGTCCATGGT
Source organism: Listronotus oregonensis (assembly GCA_019359885.1). NCBI lineage: Eukaryota > Metazoa > Arthropoda > Insecta > Coleoptera > Curculionidae > Listronotus > Listronotus oregonensis. The sequence continues at coordinate 19,514 of JAHBCN010005202.1, forward strand.
AAAAATAAATTCTGTATTATTATCTTGTTTCTCATCTCTTTCTTTTTCATCTCTCGCTTCTTTTTTAGTAAAAGGTGATGTTGGTATTCTTCCTCAGAGATATTCAGAGTAGGTTCTGTATCCATTAAGTCCTCTTCTTCAGTCTCATCGCTATCTGGCTCCGACGGTAAGAATTCGCTTTCATAACTTTTATTAAAAATCTCAATACCTCCTTCCAAATTTTCTTCGCTCGTGTCTGGAATCTCTATATCTGCCTGAAGTTTTTATTTGAGCGTGGTAGTTACTACAATTTTCATCAGAAAATTCCATGTCAGTATTACTTGTAGCGTTTGTTAATTTTTTCTTTAAAATACATTTATCTTTATTCACTTGAAAGTTATCTTCGTAGTTGCTAGCACAGTTTATATTAACTAATTGCACGTCGTTATCTACATTTCATCTAGTTGCAAGTGATCATTATTAATAAAACGACCATCCTCTAAATTATTATTTGAAGAGTTTATGTCAATTTCGTTAGTTATATCAAATACAATGTCATTTCCTAGTGCTTCATGTAATGCATCAGTTGGTGGTTCTATTCAGAAGCTGGAAATTTTACGTCCTCGTGACATGATGAAACCTAAAACAAAAGGAAACGAAATTCAATCTCAAAAAAGTGTACCCAGTGCAGAAAATTTTGTTGTACTGCTGTAGTGGAATTTGGACAGGCAAAGAAAACTCAATTAAGTATTTCCTAACATTTCGACATGTATTACGTTTTTAAGGGTTCTAAAATGTGCTGGTAGTCGTTAACAATCAGAGAAAGAAAAAAAATCAAAACTATTTTAATTTTGTTAAACTGTTAAAATACATAAACACGTTATGGACACAAAAACATCTAGCAATTAACAATTATATTATGTAGGTAAACATACGCCACATTAAGTTAAAAAAAGTAAGTAAGTAAATCAAAACCAGGAAGAGTAACTTTTGATACTCTCGCCCATCTCTACAATACTCTCAAGAAAAATCTCGGCTTTATTTTTTGTTTCTTTCTCTATCTAATTGTTAACGACTACTAACACATTTTAGAACCCTTGAGAAAGACGTAATGCATGTCGAAACGTTGGGACAACCTTGAATTTCTCTTTGCCTGCCCAAATTCCACTGCAATACTACACAAAAATTATATAAAACTTTAACATCCTGGATACGAAGAACAAAAACTTTTCATCATAAAATCGCTTCACGAATCTTCCCTTAAAATCCATGTACTGAATTGAATTAACACCTGTATTTAAGTCAAGTTTGTTTTGGGAAAATTGTGTATCTCATTCAAAACAGTTTTTAGAAAACCGGTTATCTCCAAAATGGTAATAAATTCAATATAATATATTCCTAGTGCAAATTTTTTAATATTAACATAAAATAACAAAGTCAAAACTTACCTCTTTTTCACTTTAGTTAATTAAAACTTAGTTTATTTTTTTTCACATAAAAAACAAATTATTTTGCACACAACACAGAGCTCCTTCAACTATGCTAAGAGTCAACACTATAAAGATTTACACTTTTTTCTCCGTCACTTTGGCGCGAGTTACACAAAATTCGGGATTGCAAAATACAGGACTCTACTCGATAAGAAGACATTACAATTTTGTTAGTGTAAAGGTACAAATTGCGTGAAATAGAGGACGCCAAAAGGTCTATTTTGGCAAAAAGTGGAGTTACACTTTTTTCCTGGTTTCATCGACGATATAGAAATTTAACTTCAGTATATAATAACTAACAAATATTGAAATGAATCCAACTAACATTTTATACATTTTAAATAATCACATAACTTATAACAAACATAATGACATATGAAATACTAATGAGATTTATGTAATTGATATTTTCACTGAAATAGTTTGTAGTTGTGGACTAATTTTTACTTGTACCAATTATTAAAGAGATTTAAGATGCTCATCAGTTAATTTCGATCTGTAAACATTTTTGTATACTTCATTTTGGAGAAGGTTTTCTCACACAAATAGTAGTACCAAAAACAGAAAACAGACCGAGCAAATTTATGCAAATTATCAAATTGTGTCAGTGGAAGACTCTTATAAAATTCCAACAAAGATGAGTTTTGATATTTGTTCTTAATTATATCTTTTCATTGTAGATCCCAAACATTTCCATTTGAAGTTCCGGGGCTAAAGGGGTTTTAATGTCAGTATCAAAAGGATTCTGAAAAATTTGATTTTCCGGCAAAAAAGGGATCAAAGTCGAGAAACAGTATCAAAATTTATCTTCAAAACACACAAAGTTTCGATTGAAAAATCATTGGGAAAATCAGTCTCAGTAGTTGGCTGAATATTTCACATGTTTTAAAATGTGAAAAACATTTACTTCGTAGTTGATTAAACAGTCTCAATTTCTTCCCGGGAAAGATTTGATATTAGTGTATAAATAGGAAGATGCTGGTTTCTCCCTTGCAATCCCAAATTCAAATTTGTTCAAAATGTTTTGTCAAATCAACATAGAATGCTAACTTCCCCAGCCATGCGTTGTTTTGTAATTCAGTAAGAGGAGCGATGCTTTTCATTCAAAAAATTCGATCACTGCTCGAAGTTCAAAAAGCGCTGAAGGAAACCAAAAGTGTTTGCTGACATACTGACAGTTTTTTAAAAAATTTACCTTTCAGGGCACATTTCTTCGGCTACTGCAATTATGCATTCTTTGATCATTTCTCCATCGGTGAAATGGTTTTTCCCCGTTTGCAATTTCAAGAGCCCCACGAAAGCTGGCACGAGTTTTCAGCCTCTGTTTAGTTTTGAGTTTTGTAAATGAATATTGCTGCGATTTCAATCCGCGCTGCATAGCTTCGAATTTTTCTGTCCGCAAACTTCCTGTATATTTTGAGTAATTTTGAAAATGTTTTTTTTTCATAATGACGTTTAATGTTATATTCTTTGAGAACGGCTTGCTTTCATTGCAAATCAAACATAGCGCCTTGTTACGGGACTCAATTACGAAATACTGAATGTTCCATGATCTTTGAATTTTCTGCATTCACTATCAATTTTTCGCTTCTTTTCCATACTACTAATTCACACACAAAAGCAACAATTCAAATCAAAATACTGTTATAAAGATGTCTTAAACTTAAACACGCACAAACACGTTTTAGGAGGTATGCAATATTTTATTTAACAACAGTGTCATAGGAACTGACTTGTGGTTGCGCCACTAGCCTTCTTATATATTTCCAATTACTGCCATCTAGAAGTGAGTGGAAGCACCAGAACTTTCTCGAACCAACGAGATTATTCTGTACGTGCTATTAGCGCCATCTGTTAGCGATAGAAGGTACTACCTATTTCCGCTTGTGTCCACCAGATGTCGTGTCACGTTACTCCTCATGGCTCGTACTCTACGACTAATCTAGAAATTACAGATAATGACAGGAAAATTAATATATGCAGTGTTGCCGTTTTGGGACTTTAGTCCGATTTGCAGCCTTTTTTAAACGTTGTGTACTTTTTCGGACTTTTTTTTCATCAGTGGACTATTTCACTCTACCACCGGCAACAATGATAATATGGTTTTGGCCTTCGGAACTTACTGGAGTAAACAGTATGGCCCTAAGGCTGGAAAGTTTGGAGACCCTGACTTAAGATATGAATAGCGTTTGAACGCATTAAAAGTATTAAATATTTAATATGCATTTTTAGTTTATATTGATACAATAAAATAGGATATAAATATGAACTAATAAATAAATGTTGGGTAGTAAAGGATTTTAATTTAAGTGAATTTTAAAATATGAAGTAGCTGAAGTAGAAATCACCCATCACCCCTTAAATCACATCAGCGCCCTCAATTTTTCTGGGCCCTTACCGCCCCCTCTAGGCCACCAGCGCCCACAGAGGCGTTTTTCCCACTTTGGGAAAGACTGCTTTAAACAAATTATAGAATAATGTACATTAAAATTATTAAAGTTTAATTTATTATCTTAAGACTTTTTGTAGAATTAATAAGTGCATTTCTTAAAAACGGTTTTTAACACCAAAGCGTGGTTATCTTTTTTTTAATTATATTGCAACATAATTAACATCCGTTAAAAATTAAAGTACTTGTTTTTTTGTACACATTTTTAAATAAGGGTTTGATTTTAATTTAACAGTGCAAATAAAGATCTTAAAAAGAAATTTGAAAAGTAACTGTTTAAACTTTAATTGCCTAGGTTTTATAGCTAATGAAAGGGTCAAAAATTTTCATACAACATTTACCTATGTTAGTCTGTTTTTATGTTGTAAAACAAATTTTGTGTTTTAAATAATGTATAGATCAAATTAATTTGTTTAGACCAGAGCTAGTGACATAGTTTGTGTCTTATCTGTCTGGCTCTTAATGCCAAAAGATCGATAAAAAAGTTCAGAAACTCATACAAAATGCACTTTCAAATTTTTATTTCTAAATATTTGTGGCTGTGTAGCAATGAGGTTTTTATTTTAATATTATTTGGGCATTTTGTTGCTTGTCTGTATTTTTACCCATCAGTTGCCACTGTCTCAATTACCATTGATCATCTACTTACTGTGGTCGACTGTGACTTCAGTCGACCTGGTCTACAATCGGACCATCTTAACTTAATAGTGATGAAAGCAAAAACAACGGAATTAAAATGTGTGGCTATTGGTTCAAAAAGTCAGTAACCATGGTTACAGGTGCAAATAAGCAATGAGCAATTTCTTTATTTGTTTTTCATTACGTCATTCTCAAACTACAATGACCCGATAATAGTCCCAGCTATATGTATTTAAAACCGAACAGCTTTTAGTAGACTTAAAAAACTGCACAAGTTTATAGGTATTTGAAAGGATCTAAAAATATTGTAGTTATATAATAGTTAAGTGTATATCTAACAGTATGCATTGCCTTATAGTTCTCTAGAGACACTTTGAACTTAATATCTATCAGCTTTATAAAATTTTAAGTTTTTTTGTTTTAACACCTGCCTATTTTATCACAAGACAAATATATATATATATATATATATATATATATATATATATATATATATATATATATATATATATATATATATATATATATATATATATATATATATATATATATACAGTGTGACCAGTAAAGTCCGCATCATACGGGATTTTTTTATTAAAAGCTGTATTCCCCAAATTTGACTTTTCATCAATTTCTGCTTCATAGATGAAAATTAACCAAAAAAAAATACGTATTGATTTTTCAAATTTTTAATTTTTCCAAAAAAAATTTAAAAAAGGGGTTATTTTCAAAATATCAAAAGGTCATTAGAAAAGTTTTCTAAATGCAATTTTTAGCTTGTATGCAAAATTTGGGGCTGTATAAAAATTTAGATTTTTGCCCTTTTTTTAAAATTTCACCACTGTTAAAATAAGACTTAAGCAACCTATATAAAACTTCTTTTTTTGAGAATGTTTTTAGACACCTTTTTTTTAAAGTTGCGCCGTATTAAATGTGTGCTGTTCTACAAAATAAATAAGTTATTAAAATTTGGTCCTATGTGATGCAAAGTTTATTTTTTTTTGACCCTGTATAAGGTAATCCCATAAAATAATTATTTTTTAAAACTAGTTTGTGGCTAAAAGTAATATATTTTAATTAAGACAAACAGGCACATATCATCAGTAAAGTTTGTTTAAAGTGAAAAATACATTTTGTTTAACTTCACGTAAAGTTTTATATAGTTTCAACGTTTTTTATTTAAAAACTCTTTATTAAAATTTGTTATAAAGCTATGTTAAAATAAGTCAAAATAGTTTTTTATTATTCAAGTGCAATTAAAAATTAATTAGTTTTTACCACCCTGATGCCCCAAAAACAAGTTGGCCAAAAAAAATGAAAAAAAAGATCAACAAGGTTTTGTTTTAATAATGACAGACAAATCGTTTTTGTTTATCATATAACTTTAAATTAATACTGCATATTAAATTTAAAAAATGTTAACTTTATGGGAAAAAAATTGAAATTGTATTAATATGTGGTGAAAACACAAGTCATCGTGTAGCAGCCTTTTTTAATGAAAGGCATCAGGCAAAAAAACAGTCTACTGTAAGTAGGATTATGGAAAAATTTAAAATCAACTGGATCGGTGGAAAATTCTTTTAAAAAAATCTGCAATCTATAAAACATAGTGAAGAAGTCCAATTAAATGTGTCCCTGATGTTGTGGAACATGGCCAAACTAGTATTAGACATGTTTCTTGCAGAACGATGTACAAAGAGAGCGTAAGGAAGATTTTTTTTAAAAATAATTAAACCTTATAAACCAAAATTTTTAAAATACTCTTAAGGAACAGATTAAATAGTTTGGGATTCTTTTTTTTTTGGTACCAGGGAAAAAGAAGAAGATGTGTCCTTTCCTTTCGTTTTATACCGACGAGGCCACTTTCACTTCAAACGGCGTTGCCTCAAAATTGTGATGGGGGGCTCAAGAAAACCCAAAATTTTTAATAGAATGGGGACCAGTTTTCCCTTTAAAACAAATGTATGGTGGGGTGTTTTAAAACGATCAAGTTGTTGGTCCTTATTTTTTAAAATTTAAATTTGAAGAGTACCTACGCTTCCTTAACACCGAGATCCTTGATGGACAATATGCCTTTGAAAAAAGGGCAAAATTTTTAGAATGTGAGGTGCTCCCATCCATAAACAAAAGGTTCAGGAACCCCTCTTGGAAATATTTGGGAAGATATTGGACATAATATAGAAGATGGCCGGCTAGGTCTCGGATTTAACCCCACTTGATTTTTTTCTTGTGGGGTTACCTAAGGGTTCAAACAAAGACCTTTCCGTAGTGTTGATCTTTTGGGAAAGGGGTTTTCGAAACTGCATTTCAGAAAAGGCCCCCTTAGTATCAGAAACTCCTTTAAAAAAGATGTGTCAAGAAGAACAATTATTTGTTTGGGAACGAAAGGGGGGCACACAGAAATGTAATTTTTAAATTTTAAGTTTAAACTGTTTTTTATTTTACTTAAATAAAAAATGGTTTGTTAAAAATTTAAAAAGTTGAAATTTTAATGGTTTAATTATAATAATAAGTTTTTTTTTTAAAAAAATTTGACTTTTTAAATTCAGAAACCCCTTCCAATATTAATTTTATTACTTTTTAGACAAAACGTTTTTTAAAAATAGCTATTTTTTTGAAGCTCCCTTTTACAGGGGTTTAAAAAAAAATAAACTTTGCATCCGGTTTCAATAGCCCTATTTGGATTTTTAGAAAAACAAAAATTTCATATGACGCTACTTTAAAGAAAACATGTCTGGGAAAAAAGCATTTGTCAAAAATAAGAAGTTTTTTGTAGGTTGCTTTGAGTTTATTTTTGCAACAGGGGGCAATTTAAAAACGGACAAATATCAAAATTGGCTTATCAACTGAAATTTTGCATAGGGTAAAAATTACATTTAGAAAAAATTTTCCATAACTTTTTTTTATATTTTGATAAATAACCCCACTTTGAATTTTTGGAAAAAAAAAAATTTGACAGATAATGCGAATCACGTGACCATTATTTTTTGGTTAATTTTTTATCTCGTCCCAAGCAGAATTATGCCAAAGTCAAAATTTCAAATAAATCTATTAAAAAAAAAAACCCCATGATGGGACTTTACTGGTCACACTGTATATATATATATATATATATATATATATATATATATATATATATATAATTTTTAATATATAAATATATATATACATATATAAAAAAACCAGGTACCTGCAACACACTGAAAATATTAGGGGGGGGATAAATTTAATTCGAACTTATCATCATTACCACTCATTTTGCTTGCTTAATAAAAAAATACTTTTACTTAATTTAACCTTTTTCTTTTACTTAAGCTATAAATATTTGAAGAAAGTTAAGCGCTACTAAACAAACAATTCTATGGCAAAATTACGTTTCCTTTCGAACTAGTTCAAATGTAATTTCAATTTCAATGATTATAATGTACCGTAGCAGAATGCAAATTAAAATTTTACATTTATAGGTAAACCTCTGTTTTTCTTAGTTTAATTTAATTATATACACCGTGTCCCATTGTACTTCTTCTGATGAAATCATTTTTATTAAAGATACGAGGTTATCCAACGAAAACCCCGATTAAAATAGCCATCTACAATATTCTTTTTTCTGTAAAATTCTAAAAACACTTAAAAAATAAATTAAATCAAAATAAAATTATTTCACAACTTTGTATTTTGTTTAAATGTCCTGATCATTAAAATTTAAAAAAAATATCTAGATTAGTTTGCAGGTTAAGTGTATACCATTCACAGAACGACGGTAATCGCCATTCTTCTTTATTGATATAATTTATAAAAATTCTTACTACTAAAATATATGTAAAGAAAATTAATGGTACAATTATGCTGCCATTGTTTAAATTATTAAGTCAAACGTATTACAATGGACCGCTTATAAGTTTTTTGTAAAATAATTTTTGATTTTGGAAAAAAATAATGGAAATATTAAAAAAAAACTAATTTTAAATAAAACCTTTAAAAAAAAAAAAAAAATCCATTGAAATATAAATTAAACAAAACTTATTTAAAAAAAAAAATATTAAACATATACAAAAAATAGCTTTGATTAAAAAAAAAAACCTGATTTTTTTTTGGAATAAAAATTAAATAATTAATGGTTTAAAAACGTTTTTACCCAAATTGAATAAAAGTCCGAAACTATTTTTTAAATAACTTTGGGGGGTTATAATTTTTTAAAGTCCATATTCGGGTATGAAAAAAATTTTTGAAAAAATTTTTTAAAAAAATAAATTTTAATTCCATTTTTCCTTTTCCAAAAGTTTTGTTAAATTTTTATATTTTTAAAATTTATTTTTTAGCAAACTAATAAAAAAATTATGTTTAAAAATCAGCACCACAAGCTTTTTATATAAATTTAAATTTTTATTTGTTTATAACCTAATTTTATTTGCAATTAAAAAGTACTTTTTTTAATCTTTTTAATTTTTTTGTTGTAATTAGGGAAAAAATTTTTGAATTTATCTGTTTTTTTAAAAAAGTTTATATTTGACTAGTAGCAATTTTCTAATGTTTTTTTTCTTTTTTTTTTCATATTTCGAGCCCCTAATTATTTAGATCAAGTTTGTCAAAGCCCCTCTTGGTAAGATGTACTTCTGGATTGAATTTTAGTTTAGCAACTAAAAGCGTAGTGTAAGGGTTTGGGGACATTGAACGGACACATTTTTTACCGGTTGTGGTAGTAATAAAACGACTAGTCTTATGCCCTTAAAAAAATCTATCAGACGTCACCCTGTTGTGTCTCAATTTGATTACAAAATATTGTTTGTTTGAACAACGCGAAGCTGAGCTATAATATGAGATAATGTTTAAATTATCTAATCTAAGCTGGTTCAAAAATTATGATAAGCTGATGATCTTTAATTTTAAATTTCCAGAATATTTAAAATTTGTATTAGCAACTTTAAAAAAAATCAAGGTATGTCAAGAGATATTTTACATATTTTCTTTTGTTAACTTAAAACTACTAGATTTTTTCTTAACTTCATTTTAAGCTTTCTATTTTACAACCTATAGGTCTACAACACTATAGGTCTAAACACCAAACCATTTATAAAGTTAGTCCATTTTGATTGTAAAAAAGATTAATACAAGTTTTCAACTTTACTTTTTACAAACTTTCTAGAAATCGGCTGAAACAATAGGTTAATTACTCTTCTTTAAATATTAGACGCATACCAAAGCTGGGAAGGAGTCGAATCCTTTTGGAATCGATTCCTTTTAAGGATCCCAAGGCTGGAATCAATTTCTTTTTAAAAAATAAGGTTCGTGATCCGGATTCGTTATATAATTTTAAAATGATCCGGAATCGATTTCTTTTAAGAAGGACTCGATTTCAAAAAGGAATCGATTTTTATAGTTCAATTTAAGACAAATCCAAATCCGCCATTTCAAATTTCAAAATTTTCATCCAAGATTCTTAATTTCCAAATTTTGACCTAGCCCAGTGGCAAATTTCAGAGAAAGCGGGAACGGTGTTATTACCTCCCAAGAGTGTCAGCTATCTAAAACTAAGAGCTATAACTTTGATCAGGGTTTTGCGAGTTTTTAAAATTGTAGACATTTTTAGCAAAAATATTTTTTTAAAAACGCTAATAAAAAAAACAACTTTGACAATTATGCTTCACTAAAACATTTTTTTTATTTTTAAAGTATAACACATTATTATACTATTCATATAGTCTTATTCCTTTGAACTAATAAAGGTAGGGCACTATATTGTGGGCCTGTATTAAAGTGATAAACTGCAAAGCAAATATTTAAATACCTTTAGCCGTATAAGTGACTACGTAGTTTTATTATTATGTCTTGACCTATAAAGACTAAACCGTAAGCTAAACAATATAGGTTTGAGGGTCCACTACGTTAAGCCTGTGCTTCGGTTAAATTACCGATATTAATATGGGTGTCCACTATAAGGGCCGGGATTGCAAAACCATATGGTTTTGAGATACAGAACTAAATTGGGGGACGTTTTTGTCCTCAAATTTTAATCCACAGTCGTTTATGCCACAACAAAAAAAAATAATCCGGTTATAATGCGATTAAATTTTAAAGTAAAAAGGCTGAAGGGGGCCACCCAGAGGGGGTTTTCCCCTGGCGAAAGATGGATGCGCGCTCAACAGAAAGTGGGGTTACTGACCGAAAGTGGTTATATTTTATATATTATATATATATATATATATATATATATATATATATATATATATATATATATATATATATATATATATATATATATATATATATATATATATATATATAATTTTAATTATATAATATATATATATATATATATATATATATATATATATATATATATATAATTAATTTTATTAAAAGAGAAAAGTAAAAATTCTTTAAATACTCGTATAACCAAATTTATATGGAAACTGTTCTAATATTGTACTAAATTTTAAAGTTCATTGAAATAATAGTTTTAAAATAAGATTAATTGATTTGCACCACTGCATTTAAAAAATTAAATAAAACTAAATACTTGGGGTCCTTTTTATGTAGAATTAAAAATCGCCGTAAAATGCAAGTTGTTCGATTTAAAATAATGTAACTTTGATACGTCACACTTTTTTGGGACGTCCTGTAAAGTTTAAAATAATTTTATGCTGGGGCCACATTCGATCTATATATGTTGCCCAGTTTATTGTTTGACAAAACCGTATGGTTTTGCACCCACAGGCCGACCGATATATGACAAGTCACCTGCATAATTATGTGTAATTGTGTTGACAACGTTTTTTTCTGATGAATCTAAACCTAATACTAGATTAATTAATGGAAATACCCGATTAACAGGTGCCTGCATCTATAACGCGGTTAATGTCTCATAAAAAGTTCATTTTGTGTCAAATTATAAACAATTATTGTAGTTAGTCACATCCTGTTGTTAAAATATTTAAATGGAACAAAATGACAACTGCCCACTATAATGTACACAATTGACATATAAATTTAGGAGTAGTATCATTAATTAAGGTGTTCTTATTCAGAATTTTTTTATATATATATATATATATATATATATATATATATATATATACTTGTCTGACCGACGTTACCAGACCTTATACATACAATAGACAACCCTAGACCACCAAGAAGGAAGTTTGATAGAGAAGTGTAAATTTCAAAAATTAAATATTATTATTTACAACTTCTCATGCAACACTAGAGGGGTAAGCTATCTGCTTAAATTACGATTTTCATATATTCAATACACCTTATGAATCCAAATACGTACAACATATTTTTTAAGCCATCGAAGATACAAAGATTACATACTCCGCCGACGTTACTCGACCACGCAGGGTTGCCAAACCTTTATAAAGTAGATTGTGGCGGGAAAACGTCTAATATGTTTTATATGTTACGCTCAATAGTTGAATTCGGGCATTACCCTAAAAAATACGCAAAACTAGTTTTGAGCAACGAATATTTCCTAAACCCGAAATTTCATTTTTATACGGATATTGAGCATAACGAAATAAGCAGGACTGGTTAAGCGCATTTTGAACTGTACAATACTAGTTCTGTACATTTCCGAATGATCAGCATTAGTTTTGCTTTTTTAATTTAAGTAGCGCGCAGGGTCCGAATAAAATAAAGTTGACAATGTTTTTTAGATAATATAGTTTATTTAAATACTGACAAATACAACAACAAATGGCACTTTATTCTTAGGCAAATATCCAGTTAAGTTTAAAAAAAATATTTATTTAAACAAGAGCTTAAATGATGGCACTAAGAATTGCAGGTGACATTCTTTTTTAGACAAGAACATGCTCTGTTAATACACTTTTTATTGCACATACATGAAATAAAACCTTGTGTAGATCCAGAAATATCGGATGATGTAGTTCTTAGTGATATTTCTTTTTTATTTTTGTCGCCAACATTGTTTTCGTCTAGAAAAACATTATTATTAGCCAACAGAAATTCGTTTCTACAAAACTGTTTTTGTAAAATTTCAGTCGTTATTGCTAATTTGTAAAATCCATCATCAATCGATTGAACGACTGCCATTACATTTCGTGGTGCCAATCTGCCACAATCCACGTCTGGTATTCGTACAAAGACATTGTCGCCAACCAGCGCTGGTTTAAATTTTTTATTTTATTGTGCGAGCATGAAATTGGCTTGTACTTGAAAACCCTTTTTAACGTTTTCACGATTCATTATTATATCGCAGAAACATTGGCATAGAAAACATTGAAATTCTGATTTAAATTTGCTTACTTTTAAAATACCGCAGGTAGCATGAATTTTTCCATTGCACTTTGAGCAGCTTTTCACAATGGCGATAGGTTTTTGACACACATTTTCTTTTTCTCCATCTTAAATGAAACCATGCACTTCACTACCGTCCATATTTTCCTCAGAATAGAAACTTGCACTTCATCTGTTTCACTTGGCATATTTTCCATTACTTCATCCTGAACGAATCCATGCACTTCACTATCGTCCATATTTCACCTGTTACACTTTGCATATTTTCTATTTCTCCATCTTGAATGAAACCATGCACATCACTATCTTTCACAGTAAGTGTAGTAAAGTAATGAATTTTCATCAGAAGATTGTTTTTGAGTACCTGAAGCCTCCAATAACCGAACGAATCGAGAGTCGAATTCAGCTTGCATTTTTAAATAGGTACATGGGTGAATATCGTAATTATAATAATTGTAACATACACAATTTCACGAGCACAAACGAAATTAATTCAAAACAAAAAACAACAACATTACCCTACTTTTTTAAAGTTTGGTAGGCTGTAAAATAGGCAGAACTAGTTTTGCACATTTCAAATTGCGCAAAATTAGTTTTGCACATTTTAAATTGCGCAAAACTAGTTTTGCTTATTTTGTAATGTTGAAAATGAATTGTTCAAAATTAATGGTGAAATAAGCAAGATCATTAAAAAACTAAAATAAAGGTAGATAACACAGTTTATTTTTTTTAATAAAACAGTAATATATTTATTTTTTATCAAACTCTGTGCGTGCATAAATTACTAACATAATTTATAAATCTTTGAGAAGAAAATTGTAAAAATCTGAATAAATATAATAATAATAATAATATTAACAGCGTTATTAGCAAAAATGTACAGGGTAGCCCTTTTATTTTGGGATGCTACCTTTTCTTTATCTACAAGGTGTGCCAAAATAAAATATTGTCAAATATTTTTGGTTAAAACCAAAATTACATTTCATTATATTTTTAAATGTAAAGAGTACTTAGGTTTGTCAATAATTTTATTTTTTAAATTGAACACCCTATAGATTAATGTTTAGATTTAACGTTACATTATATTTAATTTTATGTAAACATGTTAGATTTTTTCAACTATTTTCGAGGTATAAATAGTTAAAAATCCTCTATTTCTTCAGATGTTATAGAGCTGAGTATTTAACATAAAATATTAATTTTATCGTGTCATCGGGTGTCCCAAAAGTATGGAAACACCTAAATATCTTGGAAAATAAGAAAGCTAGAGAACAAAAAGTTTTGTTAAGAGTTTTGGAAAATCAAACGGTATCTGACTTTAATTTTGACCTTGACCTTGATCTTCAAGGTCAAAGTGATTTTTAATAAGGAACCACTATTTTTGATATCGGATTCCGAAAGAGTGAAAAATTGTACGTCCTAGACGATAGTTCATATTTTTTGAATGAAGAAGTTGTCAATAGGGGTTTGAATAGGTAAGCTAGAAGAGCACGGGCTTACTTCAAGGTCACCGAGTCGTTAGTGAATGCGGATGACCAGTTCAATAGGTGTTCGATACTGGATCGATAAGTGTTGGATACCGGTTCGATTGGTGTTTAATACCGGTTTGATGTGTATTCGATACCGGTTTGATAGGTGTTTAAAACCGGTTCGATAGGTGTTCGATACCGGTATCACACCGTAACAAACCACTAACATACTGGTTTCGAACATCGACCTATCGAGTCCAAACACCTTTCGAACCGGTAGTGAACATCTATCGAACTGGTATCGAACACCTATCGATCCGGTATCGAACACCTATTGAACTGGTCATGCGCACACTCACTAACGACTCGGTGAAGTGAGCCCGTGCTCTCCTAGTATACCTACTGGTTTGCATTTAAAAAAATCACTTTTACCTTGTAAATCAAGCTAAAGGGTAAAGTCAAGGTCACTATCAGATGAACCGTTGACGTGAGTTACTGTTGAGTTAAAATATGAATGTTAAAACCTTCTTCCTCTGTTAAAAACAGTGGGCTCTACAACCTCTGAAAGTTAAGAAATAGCCGATTTTCAAATAATTATACCTCTAAAACAGTTATATCAAGTCTAATCTATGTAATATGAAAATTTATAAAGTTTAGCATATTACCTAAAAATTAAATGGTATACATTTATAGTGTTCCATTAAAAAAAATGAAGTTAATGTCTGTATAAGGAACACTGAGTATAGTCGGTGTAACGAATAACTTTAAATCTGACAGCTGTCCCGCGTTTTTTAGTGTTAACTTTTATAGTGTTGGACACTTACGGTTATGTTCAAATCTTAAGTAGTTAAGGAAAAATAAACACCTTAATATTAAATTATAGGCAACACTAATATTGTTATACAACTTTAAAATAAACGGAATGTATAGTCATACTTAAAAAGTTTTAAAAAATCGCTGAAACCACGTAAAAAAGAACTTTAAATATATTTTGTTTTATTCTCATAAAATTGCAGTAAATTAAATAATACGTACCTGACAATTCTGATATTTGATCTTAAAACCAATTTACAGGGTGTTTGAATTTTAACCTACTACAATTGTTTCTAAGTTTATTGTCTGACTTTGTGGCTTATACTGGCCATTATTAATAACCGCTTTCTTTTTCTCGTTGGTGCCAAAATGACAAAATACCATATTTTTTTTGTTTTTTTGTTCATTTTATTTGATAATGTAGTAAGGCTGCATATAAAAAATGTTATTCGGAATATAATTAATTTGCCTTATTTGCGAATTACAAATAATATTTTGTTAAAGGGGCAAACAAGTTTTGATAACGAATTATATAAAACAAAGTCTTAGAAAACGAGTTTAAAATTGTAATGTTACATAGCAAAAATTTAAAAAATATCGTTATTTAGACATTTTGGCGCCAAAATGAAAAGAAAGCGGTTGATAATGGCCCGTGTAAGCCAAAAAGTCAGCCAATAAACTTCCATCGGTATAAA
This sequence comes from Listronotus oregonensis, assembly GCA_019359885.1. Classification (NCBI taxonomy): domain Eukaryota; kingdom Metazoa; phylum Arthropoda; class Insecta; order Coleoptera; family Curculionidae; genus Listronotus; species Listronotus oregonensis. Next base: position 35,310 of record JAHBCN010005202.1, read on the forward strand.
AAATTAAATCAATAAAAAACACTTTGTATATCTTCGACAATTGTCGGAAAATATTTTTTATGCTGAGAGATGGCATAGCGCAGCCTTGCCCCATATTAAACCAAGTCAGTATTTTACCTAGTAACCGAAAACTGAGTAGTAAGTAAGTTAAAATTGAACACCCTGTATATTTTTTTCCAAAAAATTATTGGTAATTTGTAATTACCAGTATTATCTCGTAATAAGGTATTTTTTTACATCATAATTTTAAAATAAACCACATTTACCCATAATGAACTTCATTATAACCCGCTGTTATGTTAAAATTCCAACCGGTCAAAATGGCACTTAAACAAGGTATACGACAAAAAGAAAAAAACGTTTTGAGATATCAATGTAGTGTTTAATTAGGCCAAACAATAATCAAAACAAAGCATTACCGCCTATTTTACAAACCAATTAAAAACACTTTCATCGATTCTCAAAAATTTTACCACTCCATTTTTGTTTACTCCTGTATAAGACCAAAATGTTACTTATTAGTAAAACTTACCTTAACTTTAAAACACCCAATGTTAGCATTATTAAATAACAAAATCTGATATAAATCTATCGATGTAATAACAAACTACAGCACTTTAACAAAAAAAAAAACAACGAAATTTTGCCACCTGCTTCAAGAACTTTTTGCAATTTTACCTTGCCTTCTTTAACACCCTGTATAATGAGGAAATTAATAATTTAAATTCGATTTTTAATCAGAAGCAAAATAAGGACAAATTGTCCAATCAAACACAAAAAACCCAATTAAAAAAAAAATTTTAAAAAAGTTACAGGTGGTTGAAATTCATCAAAAAAATCAGGTGTCCTGAATCCAGTGATGACCAGTTTAGATACAGGATAAAAATAATTAGAGAAAGCTTTACCATTTAGTTTTAGTTACCAAACTTACAAGTAAGTGATATTAACCAGCTTGTTTTATTTTTCGAAATGTTTAGCTTAGTTTTTGTAACTGTTTTGTTTTATTGATTTTATGTAAAACCAAGTTGGAAAATAAGTTATTTTTCAGGAAAATAAGTTGCGAAATTTAAAACTCGATGTTTTAGTTTTAAATTGCCATTAAACATTTTTGAATTAAATGCTATTTTTTATTATTTTAATTTCTTATACATACTGCAGTCAGTAAAAAAGAAAAACAAAGTTATTAAGGTACGAAATACAAAAAACGAGATGAAATGAAATCACTGACACCCGGTGTATAATACCGGGTGCGGGTGTATCTCAAAGGTGGTTTCTTCTATATTTTTAATCAATAAAAGTATCAAACTTTAAGTAAAAATAAAATTAACTGACGGGTTCAATTTTTTTGTCACTTTAGGTTTAACAAATGTTGTTGTCATTTCCTGTTAAACCTGAGGAGACAAAAATAGTTTAAAACGTTAATTAATCCAAATTTATGTCTTATACAACCCATTATATTTCATCTTTTCATATTTTTATCTAAAAAAAAATAAATTATAGGAAGGAACCACCTGTTAGAAACATCCCGGTATAAAACATATTCATTTTAAAACATAAATAAAGCGCATTATTTTTAAGACACTTATTAACTGATGCAGAGAAATATCAGCGTTCTGAATAAATACGTAGAAATCTAAAATAAAAGATAACTAATAAAAACCACCAAACCAAGCGATGTAAGCAACGGCTACAGTGTTGCCGATTCTAAGGTTTAATAGCGACGGTCCTATATGTCTGTAAGTTTTAATTTCATATACTAAATGTTGACTTCGCGCTAGGCGCCACCTGAACTAGAAACTCTGAACTAAATCTGTATAAAACACACATATTGGACCAATTTTTGAGTCCAATCCCAAATTTTAACTGTAACATCCCACAACCCTTACAAGCCCTAATATACACGTAAACGTTACCAGACCAATCCGGTGGTCTGGTAACGTCGATTTTGGTCTGGTTAAGTTGATCGAGTGTATAAATATTGGTCTGTATAAGCGGTTTTATAAATATATATATATATATATATATATATATATATATATATATATATATATATCTTATGACCGACGTTACCAGACCTTATACATACAATAGACAACCCTAGACCACCAAGAAGGAAGTTTGATAGAGAAGTGTAAATTTCAAAAATTAAATCTTATTATTTACAACTTCTCATGCAACACTAGAGGGGTAAGCTATCTGCTTAAATTACGATTTTCATATATTCAATACACCTTATGAATCCAAATACGTACAACATATTTTTTAAGCCATCGAAGATACAAAGATTACATACTCCGCCGACGTTACTCGACCACGCAGGGTTGCCAAACCTTTATAAAGTAGATTGTGGCGGGAAAACGTCTAATATGTTATATATGTTACGCTCAATAGTTGAATTCGGGCATTACCCTAAAAAATACGCAAAACTAGTTTTGAGCAACGAATATTTCCTAAACCCGAAATTTCATTTTTATGCGGATATTGAGCATTACGAAATAAGCAGGACTGGTTTGGCGCATTTTGAACTGTACAATACTAGTTCTGTACATTTCCGAATGATCAGCATTAGTTTTGCTTTTTTAATTTAATTAGCGCGCAGGGTCCGAATAAAATAAAGTTGACAATGTTTTTTAGATAATATATATTATTTAAATACTGACAAATACAACAACAAATGGCACTTTATTCTTAGGCAAATATCCAGTTAAGTTTAAAAAAAATATATTTATTTGAACAAGAGCTTAAATGATGGCACTAAGAATTGCAGGTGACATTCTTTTTTAGACAAGAACATGCTCTGTTAATACACTTTTATTGCACATACATGAAATAAAACCTTGTGTAGATCCAGAAATATCGGATGATGTAGTTCTTAGTGATATTTCTTTTATTTTTGTCGCCAACATTGTTTTCGTCTAGAAAAACATTATTATTAGCCAACAGAAATTCGTTTCTACAAAACTGTTTTTGTAAAATTTCAGTCGTTATTGCTAATTTGTAAAATCCATCATCAATCGATTGAACGACTGCCATTACATTTCGTGGTGCCAATCTGCCACAATCCACGTCTGGTATTCGTACAAAGACATTGTCGCCAACCAGCGCTGGTTTAAATTTTTTATTTCATTGTGCGAGCATGAAATTGGCTTGTACTTGAAAACCTTTTTTAACGTTTTCACGATTCATTATTATATCGCAGAAACATTGGCAAAATGTTTCTATTTCTCCATCTTGAATGAAATCATGCACTTCACTACCGTCCATATTTTCCTCAGTGACAATAGAAACTTGCACTTCATCTGTTTCACTTGGCATATTTTCCATTACTTTATCCTGAACGAATCCATGCACTTCACTATCGTCCATATTTCACCTGTTTCACTTTGCATATTTTCTATTTCTCCATCTTGAATGAAACCATGCACATCACTTCCACAGTAAGTGTAGTAAAGTAATGAATTTTCATCAGAAGATTGTTTTTGAGTACCTGAAGCCTCCAATAACCGTACTAATCGAGAGTCGAATTCAGCTTGCATTTTTATATAGGTACATGGGTGAATATCGTAATTATAATAATTGTAACATACACAATTTCACGAGCACGAACGAAATTAATTCAAAACAAAAAACAACAACATTACCCTACTTTTTTTAAGTTTGGTAGGCTGTAAAATAGGCAGAACTAGTTTTGCACATTTCAAATTGCGCAAAATTAGTTTTGCACATTTTAAATTGCGCAAAACTAGTTTTGCTTATTTTGTAATGTTGAAAATGAATCGTTCAAAATTAATGGTGAAATTAGCAAGATCATTAAAAAACTAAAATAAAGGTAGATAACACAGTTTTTTTAAATAAAACAGTAATATATTTATTTTTTATCAAACTCTGTGCGTGCATAAATTACTAACATAATTTATAATTCTTTGAGAAGAAAATTGTAAGAATCTAAATAAATATAATAATAATAATAATAATAATAATTATTAACAGCGTTATTAGCAAAAATGTACAGGGTAGCCCGTTTATTTTGGGATGCTACCTTTTCTTTATCTACAAGGAGTGCCAAAATAAAATATTGTCAAATATTTTTGGTTAAAACCAAAATCCCATTTTATTATATTTTTAAATGTAAAGAGTACTTAGGTTTGTCAACAATTTTATTTTTTAAATTGAACACCCTATAGATTTATGTTTAGATTTAACGTTAAATTGTATTTAATTTTATGTAAACATGTTAGATTTTTTCAACTATTTTCGAGGTATAAATAGTTAAAAATCCTCTATTTCTTCAGATGTTATAGAGCTGAGTATTTAACATAAAATATTAATTATATCGTGTCATCGGGTGTCCCAAAAGTATGGAAACACCTAAATATCTTGGAAAATAAGAAAGCTAGAGAACAAAAAGTTTTGTTAAGAGTTTTGGGAAATCAAACGGTAAATCTAATGGTGACTTTAATTTTGACCTTGACCTTCATCTTCAAGGTCAAAGTGATTTTTAATAAGAAACCACTATTTTTGATATCGGATTCCGAAAGAGTGAAAAATTGTACGTCCTAGACGATAGTTCATATTTTTTGAATGAAGAAGGTGTCAATAGGGGTTTGAATAGGTAAGCTAGGAGAGCACGGGCTCACTTCAAGGTCACCAACTCGTTAGTGAATGCGGATGACCAGTTCAATAGGTGTTCGATACTGGATCATAGGTGTTGGATACCGGTTCGATAGGTGTTCAATACCGGTTCGATAGGTGTTCGATACCGGTTTGATAGGTGTTTGAAACCGGTTCGATAGGTGTTCGATACCGGTATCAAACCGTAACGAACCACTAACATACCGGTTTCGAACACCTATCGAATCGATGTCGAACCGGTTTCAAACACCTTTCGAACCGGTATTGAACATCTATCGAACCGGTATCGAACACCTATCGATCCGGTATCGAACACCTATTGAACTGGTCATGCGCATTCACTAACGACTCGGTGAAGTGAGCCCGTGCTCTCCTAGTATACCTACTGGTTTGCATTTAAAAAAATCACTTTTACCTTGTAAATCAAGCTAAAGGGTAAAGTCAAGGTCACTATCAGATGAACCGTTGACGTGAGTTACTGTTGAGTTAAAATATGAATGTTAAAACCTTCTTCCTCTGTTAAAAACAGTGGGCTCTACAACCTCTAAAAGTTAAGAAATAGCCGATTTTCAAATAATTATACCTCTAAAACAGTTATATCAAGTCTAATCTATGTTACATAAAAATTAAAAAAAATTTAGCATATAACCTAATTAGTGTCCCATTAAAAAAATGAAGTTAATGTCTGTATAAGGAACACTGAGTATAGTCTGTGTAACGAATAACTTTAAATCTGACAGCTGTCCCGCGTTTTTTAGTGTTAAATTTTATAGTGTTGGACACTTACGGTTATGTTCAAATCTTAAGTAGTTAAGGAAAAATAAACACCTTAATATTAAATTATAGGCAACACTAATATTGTTATACAACTTTAAAATAAACGGAATGTATAGTCATACTTAAAAAGTTTTAAAAAATCACTGAAACCACGTAAAAAAGTACTTTAAATATCTTTTTATTTTATTCTCATAAAATTGCAGTAAATTAAATAATACGTACCTGAATTATGATATTTGATCTTAAAACCAATTTACAGGGTGTTTCAATTTTAACCTACTACAATTGTTTCTAAGTTTATTGTCTGACTTTGTGGCTTATACTGGCCATTATTAATAACCGCTTTCTTTTTCTCGTTGGCGCCAAAATGACAAAATACCATATTTTTTTGTTTTTTTGTTCATTTTATTTGATAATGTAGTAAAGTTGCATATAAAAAATGTTATTCGGAATATAATTAATTTGCCCTATTTGCGAATTAAAAATAATATTTTGTTAAAGGGACAAACAAGTTTTGATAACGGATTATATAAAACAAAGTCTTAGAAAGCGAGTTTAAAATTGTAATATTACATAGCAAAAATTTAAAAATATCGTTATTTAGACATTTTGGCGCCAAAAAGAAAAGAAAGCGTCTGATAATGGCCCGCGTAAGCCAAAAAGTCAGACAATAAACTTCCATCGGTATAAAAAATTATATCAATAAAAAAACACTTCGTATATCTTCGACAATTGTCGGAAAATATTTTTTATGCTGAGAGATGGCATAGCGCAGCCTTGCCCCATATTAAACCAAGTCAGTATTTTACCTAGTTACCGAAAGTAGTAAGTAAGTTAAAATTGAACACCCTGTATATTTTTTTCCAAAAAATTATTGGTAATTTGTAATTAATAGTATTATCTCGTAATAAGGTATTTTTTTACATCATAATTTTAAAATAAACCATATTTACTCATAATGAACTTAATTATAACCCGCTGTTATGTTAAAATTCCAACCGGTCAAAATGGCACTTAAACAAGGTATACGACAAAAAGAAAAAACCCTTTCGAGATATCAATTTAGTGTTTAATTAGGCCAAACAATAATCAAAACAAAGCATTACCGCCTATTTTACAAACCAATTAAAAACACTTTCATCGATTCTCAAAAATTTTACCACTCCATTTTTGTTTACTCCTGTATAAGACCAAAATGTTACTTATTAGTAAAACTTACCTTAATTTTAAAACCCCTAATGTTAGCATTATTAAATAACAAAATCTGATATAAATCTATCGATGTAATAACAAACTACAGCATTTTAACAAAAAAAACAACGAAATTTTGCCACCTGCTTCAAGAACTTTTTGCAATTTTACCTTGCCTCCTTTAACACCCTGTATAATGAGGAAATTAATAATTTAAATTCGATTTTTAATCAGAAGCAAAATAAGGACAAATTGTCCAATCAAACACAAAAAAAATTAAAAAGTTACAGGTGGTTGAAATTCATCAAAAAAATCAGGTGTCCTGAATCCACTGATGACCAGTTTAGATACAGGATAAAAATAATTAGAGAAAGCTTTACCATTTAGTTTTAGTTACCAAACTTACAAGTGAGTGATATTAACCAGCTTGTTTTATTTTTCTAAATGTTTAGCTTAGTTTTTGTAACTGTTTTGTTTTATTGATTTTATGTAAAACCAAGTTGGAAAATAACTTATTTTTCAGGAAAATAAGTTGTGAAATTTAAAACTCGATGTTTTAGTTTTAAATTGCCATTAAACATTTTTGAATTAAATGCTATTTTTTATTATTTTAATTTCTTAATACATACTGCAGTCAGTAAAAAAGAAAAACAAAGTTATTAAGGTACAAAATACAAAAAACGAGATGAAATAAAATCACTGACACCCGGAGTATAATACCAGGTGCGGGTGTATCTCAAAGGTGGTTTTTTCTATATTTTTGATCAATAAAAATATCAAATTTTAAGTAAAAATAAAATTAACTGACGGGTTCAATTTTTTTGTCACTTTAGGTTTAACAAATGTTGTTGTCATTTCCTGTTAAACCTGAGGAGACAAAAATAGTTTAAAACGTTAATTAATCCAAATTTATGTCTTATACAACCCACCATATTTCATCTTTTCATATTTTTATCTAAAAAAAATAAATTATAGGAAGGAACCACCTGTTAGAAACATCCCGGTATAAAACATATTCATTTTAAAACGCGCATTATTTTTAAGACACTTATTAAATGATGCACAAATATCAGCGTTCTGAATAAATACGTAGAAATCTTAGATAAATGATTACTAATAAAAAAACCCACCAAACCAAGCGATGTAAGCAACGGCTACAGTGTTGCCGATTCTAAGGTTTAATAGCGACGGTCCTATATGTCTGTAAGTTTTAATTTCATATACTAAATGTTGACTTCGCGCTAGGCGCCACCTGAACTAGAAACTCTGAACTAAATCTGTATAAAACACACATATTGGACCAATTTTTGAGTCCAATCCCAAATTTTAACTGTAACATCCCACAACCCTTACAAGCCCTAATATACACGTAAACGTTACCAGACCAATCCGGTGGTCTGGTAACGTCGATTTTGGTCTGGTTAAGTTGATCGAGTGTATAAATATTGGTCTGTATAAGCGGTTTTATAAATATATATATATATATATATATATATATATATATATATATATATATATATATATATATATATATATATATATATATATATATATATATATATATATATATAGTGGTTATCCAAACAAACAATTTTTCCTTTACGTTTTATATTAAAGATTTTTTTATTGTATTTTCATGATTTCATGAAAATACAATAAAAAAATCTTTTGAAAAGCCCCCCCCATGTAGGTGCGAAAGTAAAGAAATATTGTTGTTTGAATTATACAGAAAACCTCATACCCAAAAAAAACAATCAAGCTTAATTAGAATAAATGGTTTAAGAAATTTTTGAAAATATATATATATATATTTTATAATTTTTAAAAAAGGATTTCATTGGAAATAATGTTAGGCGAAAATAAAATAAAATGTTCAGTGTTTATTTTCATAAAATTAAAATCTTGAAAACAAAGTGTCATTAAAAACAATTTAAACTTTTTTAAATTTAATTAGAATCAGTGAAAATATAACAGACGATTTTTTTCCAAAAATAAAATGGGATGGGAAAAAGGGGAGACAAATTGTATTAAAATTGTTTTTTTATGCCTTTAAATTCTGGCAAATTTAATTTGACAAATGGCGGGGCACCAGTAATTCTTCTAGAAAATTAAAGCACAAGCGTAACAAGTCAAATTGGGTATAGAACATTAGATTTGTGAATACCTTTCTGTCCTCCGGCATGCATATTTTTGCTATGATAGCTGTTAACAGTGATATTTAGGCGGGCCAGACACTTTTAAGTTATGTAAAGTATAGAGCAAAAAATTTTTTTATCAACTTCCTAAGCTATAATATGTCTCTGCTTGCTGGTATAAACATGCGCCATTTTAGTGACTTTTAACATGAAGATCTACAAAATCCAAAGGTGCGTTTTTTCGCACTCACATTGCTTCCCACATAGTGTCATACATGTAGACGTTAGAAATCTCAAACACTTTTTTTTTCAGTTTAGTGCCTTATCTATGACAGTTCTCACGCTTGCATATTAGGCCAGTTATACATCTGAAAAGAGAAAAAATAATCACCTATACGGTTGAATAAAAAATTTAAAATAAAACCTTAAATTTCTACAAACATATTTTATACTCGCAGTAAAATGGCCGTAAAGTACAGTTGCAGATTTTATATTGCCTAAATTGATAAATTACCGTGGAAGGCCATTATTTAATAGAAGCGGAATAGGTTTAATATCTAACGTCATTTGTCTAAGTACACGTTTACGCTATTAAATATTTATCTATTTGCACATATTATCTAAAGGGGACAACTCCGTATTTGTATGTGTTTTTACTTATTTTTTTTTGTATATGGAAATCTAACGGGTAATTAAATTATGGAGCACTTCTGACTTTAGGATACAAGTAAAGAAAAAACTTTGAAAACTGCATATTTTTAATTTAACCAAAATATTCATTAATCAGTAAAAAACTTGCCAAGTTAAAAATGACTTGGTCTTAAACTTGGTCATGGACTTGGTCTAATTTTAGATCTCAGTACTTTAAGGGTCGAGATTTTTGAATAAGAATTTTTATTTAACATAAGTATTTTTAGATGATTCCTAATTTACAAGTAAATATTTAAAAAGTATAAACAGTACATTTATTTTGATTTGCTCAAGTAAGCTGAGCACTCTTGGCATCGTTAATCTGAACCTTTTAAAAAACCTTAAATTATCCACCTCGTCGAAATGGTTTGTTTCAAAAATAACTGAGCAATGTTAGTCCAGTAAATGAAAGGACAAAGCTGTAAATAAATCTGTAATGGCGCATTTCTTAGGTCTTCGGGGATGCTTTCGAGCGAAAAAAGTTTATTAACATTAACCGGTGGGAAAGGGCTAAAAATGGCCTCTCAAGGCTCGAAAAATGGGTTTCACATCTGCCAAAATATGCGAATTAAAGAATTTTTGTTTAGACAAAAAATTAAGATCGCCTTGTAATCTACAAAAATGGCCCCTATAATTTTGTTCGAAAAATTAATAGTTTTCAAGATAACGGGACCCAAAAAGTCCCCTCATTTCAGCTGACGCTCTACCGCTAGAATGCCGCTATCTTTATGGATACACTTATAAGCGTGCGGACGAATTGTTCCATTACTCGGGCAATAATGTACATTTTTTAATCATTCAAAGTTCATCGGAATGGGAAGACCCGTACCTATCATTTCTTATGAGTTTGGGTCCATTCTGATTTTTTAGAATTTTAAAAAAGCGGTCAAAGTTTTTTTTTCACAATTTTTGAGAGTATCCCATTTATTCCTTAATATTTTTTTGAAAAAATGGTTTGTTACTAACATTTCTTTTTTATAATGAGACCTTAACAAAGTGTTCAATAATCCCAGAAAATTTTTCATCATCTTTTGCTTGAAACATTGTTTTATCTTTTTTAGCCGTTTAGCCACTCTATCCAGCGTAAAATGTTATGGATTTTTTGCGAAAAATATTGGTGTTGCGAAAAAATGTTAAGGATCATTTTTGTAGTTTCGAGGTGATCTACATTTTTGATCTGAACAAAAATTCTTATATTCGCGGGAAACTCATTTTGGGATCTTTGGGTCTATTCGAATCGAGATAAACTTTTTTTCGCTCGAAAGCATCTGCAAAGACCTAAGAATTGTGCCAAAAATAAAAACTGTACAGATTTATTTACAGCTTTGGGTTATTTCAGGTCTTCAGTTACTGGACTATGCTCAAAAAATAAAAAATTAATCATAAACCTAAAGAATATCTTGAGTAAGTAAATAAAGTACACCGTTTGCTCATTCTTCTTGAAAATCTATTTAATATGGCATTTAAATTGTTAAAATTCAAACACTTATCGTTTAAAAAATACTTTTTTACCAAATTTTTGCCAAATAATTATATTTAACTAACAAAAAATATTCAAACAATATTATTTGTCAAATGTCAGATTTTTCAACGTCAAAATAACTTAAGGGATCATTAGTACAAAAAATCTTAAACTGGTGCAAGAAACTTTTAAAACCCAAGGGACACCTAATGCTTAAAAACATCTAAAGTAACGCAAAAAGTGTTAATGCAACCGGCTATTAAAGAAATATTAATTTCTCAAAAATAATAAAAATATTAATTTGACATACATTGAAAATATTTTTTTACTTTTACTATACCTACCTCGCGTTTACCGGCTGACTTTATGGTTTTAATTTCCGATTCAGCCTTTGTCAATTCGCAAAGGAAAGTTATGTTTCTAGGGCACCATGTGCTTGACAGAATGAAATTTTGAATATAACACAATAATTAATTATTTAGAAAAGCTATAGAAGTAACTTATTCATTGGTACACTGGATAGTGTAAATTAAATTTTTACCACTTATATTTACAGTTACATTATGTGTTTAACAATTTAGAAGTTACATGCAATTGACCTTACAAATGAGTAGAGTATGCTTTCTTTAAAGAGAATCAACAACAGAAATTTTAAACATTTACATAGATTACGAATTTCTGCAAGACGTCAGCATAAAACTTTGTTTAGTATTTTTTGTCATTGGTTTTATGACATTACGTATTAACCATACGGGCTAAAAAACCCCAAATTTAAAAAAAAAGGGGGAAGAAAAAAATTAGAGGTCTCTTTCAGAAAAATCGACTTTTTCCAGTGTTGGGGGAAAAGTTAGTAATTTTTTCCCCTAATAACTTTTTTGTTTTAAAAAAAAACATTAATTTGGTTATAAAATTTAACCATTAACTGACATTGCATGTTTTTTCCCCTCTAATATTTCTGGAATTATTTAATTTTTAAATTTTAAATGGGAAAAAACAAAATTTTTTTTATTTCGATAGACAATAAAATTGTGAACCCAAAATTTTTTAATTTTTACCCTTTTATTTTTTTTTATCTGTTTTTTAAAAAACTGTTAAACAGCAATTATTTTTTTAAAAAATTTTTTATCTTGCCCAAACCCAAATTTTTTAAAAAAACATGATTTCGTCTTAGTTTATAGGATGGTAGGGGCCCCGAAGATGTTTTTTAAATTTTAAAAAAATTTTTTTTGGCTTTTGTTATAACTTTTTATGTCAACTATTACTAGGGGGAATTCAAAAAATATTTTTTTTACACACCTAATTTGGGGTTCCCCCAATATATATGTAAAATTATATATATATATATATATATATATATATATATATATATATATATATATATATATATATATATTATACACATATATATGCTGAACCCCAAAATTGCAAAATCTCTTTCTCGGCACTCGCCCAAAATTTTTTTTTCTTAAGCAGGACTTTGGCAAGATATGTTCATCCAAAAACCCCCGAAAACCCCCAAAAAATTTTTTTTTTTATCCTTAAATTTTTTTTGCAAAGAATATTTTCGCTGGTTTCCCCACAGCTAATTACGCTAAAAAAAAGTTCCCCAAAATTTTAACCGGCCCCAATATTGGTAGCAGTTTTTTTTAAAGATCTCTAGAATAAACTTGACCGTTTAACTAGATCAAATCGGGATGTTTTGGATGGTTTAAGAGATTATTCGTCGGCCCCCAAAGCGTCGTTTTACTGCCATTTACGCAACCTGACCCAAATTTCGAGAAAAACCCCACCTCTTTAGATAAGGCACAACTCAATGGGGTCCAAAATGGCTTCCTCAAGTTTCTATACACCCTGACTTTTTACTAAGCTTAGCGAAGCGGATTCAAAAAGCTATAAGCGGGTTTTAACCCGAAAATAGTCAAATAGTCTTTTTTTTCGATTTAGTGCAAATTTTTAGCAACATCGACCTCTGTGGGGTTGGGGGGGCACCTACTATATCAGTACCAATGGCTTTAGCTTTGGCGGGACGAATAACCACTTAAAAACCCCCCCCCAAAAACCCCACATGATCTAGTTAAACCCCCCAAGCTGTATTCTGGGGGGCTTTACAAAACTATTGGTACCAAAATTGCCTGTTAAACATCTTCCCAATCTTAATTTTCAACGTTTTAGCTGGCTGTTTTAACCCCCCCGAATATCATTTTTCCCAAAACCTTTATTTTGGATTAAAAATGGATTTTCCCCTTTTCTTCTGGTTTCCTTTTAAAAAATCTTGTTAGGGGGTTTTTGGAAAAAAAAAAATTTTTTGGAGGTGATTGCTTGGAAAAACGGTTTTTTTATATATATATATATATATATAAATATATTTTAAAAAAAAATAAAATATATATATATATATATATATATATATATATATATATATATATATATATTTATATTTATATATATATATATATATATATATATATATATTTTATATATATATATATATATATATATATATATATATATAAAATAAAAAATATATATATATATATATATATATATATATATATATATATATATATATATATATATATATATATATATATATATATATATATATATATATATATATGTATATATATATATATATATATATATATATATATATATATATATTATAGATTAAAATATATATATTATATATATATATATATATAAAATATATATATATATATATGTATATATATAATATGAATATATATATATATATATATATTATATATATATATATATATATATATATATATATATATATATATATATATATATATATATATATATATATATATATATATATATATATATATATATATATATATATATATATATATATATATATATATATATTACCCGCCAAAAAAGCAATTGGGGGTTTAAATTTTAATGGCCTAGCCTCTTTCCCTAAACACCCCCCTTTAAAACTAACCCCCTGAATGATATTCAGCCAATAGAAAAAACCCTAGGCGAATGACTTGGATCTATGACGTTTTTTCCCCTTGCCTAGCCTGTTCATTTCTATAGTACAAATTTAAGGGGGTTTTCCCCAAAGTTCAAGGGGAAAAAGGGGCAATGGAAAGTTAGTGAAAATAATAATGTGAATTTACCCTTTTGAGTCCCCTCAAAAAATTTTAAATTTTTTTAAAATTTTTTTCGAAAACTTGTTAAAACTAAACAACTAACCATTTTTTATCTCATGATTTTCAAAGAAAAATTTAAAATTTACATTTTGGGGTTTTTTAATAAAGAATTTCTTATGTCAGATGTTTCATCTTTTTATTTCTGTCACATGGTCACTACACCCTTTGATTACTAAGCATTAGCCAGCCAGTTTACTAAATGCTGTAACAAAGGTTACGGCTGAATATCATTTGGCCCTTTTAGTTGAACGGCGGGGGAAAAAAAAGAGGCTAGGCTGTTAATTAAACGGCTAATTGGCTAGTTGGCTGCGACATATATACTTATCCGGGTGACAAGGGAAATCACTCCCCCCTTTATTTTCTTAATTAAAACAAAAATTTCAAATTTTAAGATGATATATTATTTAAAAGATGTAATTTTTTAGAAATTATCATGTGTCTTTCCTTCCTTTTTAACCCGGGAAAAGGGGCCCCCAACTTTTTTTTTTTAAGGGGAAACCCCCTGTATTTTTCCCCGGAATTTGGATTCTACGAATCATTTCTGATAAAAACCCCTTTAATCCCCCTATACCTATATGCCCTTTTTTTTTTAAGAAAATGGCGACTAAAAAAAAAGTCCAAACTACCGCACATTATAAATTTTTATGGAAAAACAAGTAAATCTTTTAAAAAATTTTATTTTTTTTAATTTAATTTTTCTAAGGACTCTATCTGTGGAGGTCATAATAAAACTATTCCCCGGCATTCCGGGGAAGTACTAAAAAAAGGCTTTTCTAATAATGTTACTTTAAAAATGTTAATGCAACCCCCCTTTATTTTTTAAAATTTAAATTTTACAAGTCTTTCCCCGATAAAAAAAGTTTATTATATCTATATCTATCTTTGATATTTTTTTAAAAAAGGGGGGTTTAAAAAAGTTAAAAAAGACCCCATATTATGCGTTATAGGGGCAAACAATTTTCTAAAACTAACAAAGATAGGTTTTGTTTTAATATAGATTTTATTTTGGGGAAGAACCGAAAAAACCAATTTTTTTAAAAAAAATACAAAATGCTTTTTAAAAAAAAATCATTATTAAAAAAATAAATTTTTTGGCCCTTTTAAAACCGAAACTAATTTTTTTTGACCCCCCCAGATAATTTTAAAAAAAAATTTAAAAAATTTAAATATAAAATTTTTATAGCATTTTTTTTTTTTTTCCCAAAATTTGCAAAAAGGTTTTTTAAATCTTCATTTTTTTCTCAAAAAAAAGCGGGGGGGGGATGGAATAATATCAAAAATTTAAAATTAAATTTCCCCAAATGTTCCGTAAAAAAAAACAAAAGTTGATGTCTTTTCCCGGGGCCGGAAGTGAAAAAATGTTTTTAATACCCCAAAATTAAACATGATTTTAAAATTTTAAAAACCCAAATTTTTTAAAAATATTTTTCATTAAAAAAAAAAAAAGGGGGTGGGTTTTCCTTTTCACCAGTATTTTATATATATATATATATATATATATATATATATATATATATATATATATATATATATATATTTTTATATATATATATATATATAAGAAGAGAGAGAGAAATTGTCAAGTATGTTTCATGTATCAAAGTTTAAAAAATTTAGGAATTTTTGCAAAATTTTTTTTGGGGGAAATTTCCCCCTAAAAATTAAATAAGGGGGAAAATTTAAAAAGCGCTACATTTTTTGCACTATGTCTTGGACCTCCTACATATATGGAAAAGGGAATTTTAAACACTCCATATATAATACCCCCAAAAATTAAAAAAATTTTTTTGGTTTGTCTTTAGTATAGTTAAGATTTTACTATATTAAAAAATATATCATTACGAAAAAAAGATTACGTATTACATATTAATTTTCGCAAAAAAATTTTTATTCTTGGCTACATATAATTTCTTTTTTTTTTTTTTTACCATTTTAAATTTATTAAAATTTTTTTTGCACAATTACATACCATTTTTTTGGGAAAATTAATAAGCTACCTGAAAAATTTGAAATTTTGTTGTTGGTAAGGATAAAAGCCCTGGTAGTATGTACGGAAAAATATTTCTTTTTGCACATACTTATTATAATCGAAGCTTGCGTCATTAAATACACTAATCAAGGCTAAGTACCAATTATATTAAAATTCCCCCTAAGATTTTAAAAATTAAAATTTTTTTTTTCTTTAGAATTGCGTTAAAAAAAAAATATCTACATACATTTGTCAGTACAGTCAAAGCTCCTTATTCGCGCTTCCTTTATTCGCAATTAAAAAAAAGCGCCCCTTCCTATTTGGGGGAAAATTTTTTTTCCCCGGATCAAACCCCTACATCGATAAAACCCCTTAAAAAAAGGGGTTTAATTGAAAAGGATTCAAAAATCAACTTTTACTCGTCGTCAAATGGACTAATAGCCGAAATTTTTCCCTGGAATAGGACAAGATGGATTCGAAAAAATAGAATCAAAAGACATTCCGAAGTTGCTTGAATCCCGGAAGAATTTTCTGAAACCCCCTTTGGGGAAAAGTTAAATTCATGGCCCATTGAAAAAAAGGCTTTAAAACAAGCACGGAAAACCCCGACATTTAATTTGAAAAAAATTATTGAAGGTTTAAGAACAAAAATAGGGGTTTTTATTTTTTTTTAAAAATTGTTCCTCATGGAAAATCGACTCCTATCATACAGGGGGGCTAAAATTACCATTATTTCCGTTAGTCTTAAAAGAGGTCAAAAGATCATTTTTTCAAATGAAACCCCTGTATATTACCCAATAAAATAAAAAAAGAAAAAGAACGCTTTGATGACATATTTGTCCCTATACCTTTTATCAAGTTTTTTTTAATAAACCCCTTTTTTTAAAAAAATTTTTTTTAAAAAAATTTAATTTTTTTAAGAAAAGAAAATATCAAGCTTATGACGGTTTTGACTTTTATAAGTAACTTATAAACAGTTATTAACGGCCCCGGGATTCCCCAAATTCAAAAACCACTGCTAAATATCTTAAAATTAAAAAAAACTTTTAAAAACTACTAAAAAAAAAAATAAAAAAATTTTTAAAAACCTTTCCTAAACCTGAAAAAAATTTAAAATTAACAATTGGTAAAAAAATTAATTAATTTTTTTTTTACTTGTTTTTTTTTTTTTCCCCAAAAAATATCTTCTATAATCCCATAAAAATTTAAAATTTCCCTATTTGGTTTTTGTATTGCTGCATATTTACGGAACATATACTGGGAAAAAACTTTTACTGTATAAAAATTTACATCCCCCCCTTTTTTTTGGGACAATGTTTTATTTTTCAGTGTGTATCTGGGGAAAAATTTTTGGGTTTTTTTGAAATTTAACAACCCCAAAAAGTCGTTTTGGGATTTTTGATATAAAACATGAATTATTCAAACCATCATTATTTTTATATTCCCAGACTATAATTTTTTAAAAATTTAAATAGAACTTTTTTTAATATTTTCCCCTAAAACCCCCCCGGGCCCCGGGAAAATGTGTGAAAAGTTTTAATGGTGTTTTCCCCAAAAGTTTTGAAAAAGAGTCTGCGTACGGGTTCTTAGCATAAGAAAAAAGGAGTTGGGGCCGCAAATGAAAAAAAAAAAAAAATATAATTATTTGTAATATGGTGGGAAAATTTGGAAGAAAAGTCGCTTAGTTATCAAAAAAAAAAAACCTTTTAGAACCAAACCAGACTTAATTAGGATACTTTAAAAGGGGGTTAAGGTAATTTTTCCCGAAATCTTTTTTTACGACATTTTTAGTGGTCGAGATTTTTTTATTTCAAAAAAAAACCCCAAAAAAGTTTTTTAAAAAAAACCACGTATTTTCTTCTCCCTGCTAAATCTTTAATAATATTCTTGCTATCAAGTTAATTTTTTTAATTAAAGTAAACACAATAGCGTTCCCCAAACAACGTTCCACTTGAAGCTAATTTTTTTTTTTAAAATTTTTTTTAAAATAGTACAAAAACAAAAAATTTTTTTTTTTAAGTAGCGTTTTTTAAAAACAATCGAGAAAAAAGTTTATTTTGGGGTTTGTACATACATGCCCGTACAAATTGTGGCTAATTTTAAAAAAATTTTTTTAAAGAAAAATTTTTTTTAGATTCCTTTTATAGTATTGAGTCAGTGTTTTTTTTTAAGGGGAAAGTCTTTTTTTTGCCCCTTGGCTTGGCGAGCCGGCCGACTACAAAGATCTTGGGCCCCCGGGGGAAGTGTAGTAGGTAGTTAAAGTTGTATCAACAGGTTTAAACGCAGATCAAAAGGGCCCGTTTAAATTGTTTAAAAAAAAAATTAAAAAACCCCAAAAAAGGTGGGTAGATTTTTAAACTCATACAAAAATATCAATCATTGTATTCATTGTTATTAATTACCCACCCAATTAGTAGGTTTTTTTAAAATTTTTTTTTTTGATTGCTGGTAAAAACCCCACGGGGTTTGTTTTTTTGATTATACATTCAAAACTTTATTTTTTTTTAAAAATTTTTGCAAAAAAAATTGCGAATGCTTTATGTTTTTAATTAAATTTTGAAATATAGTACATAAAATTTAAAAATAAACTAGGGCTTCGTTAAACGTTTTTTTAAACGGGGAAAATATAATTCTTTTTCATATAAGAGATGATACGATGCTATTTTTTGGCATGTCTGAATGCTGCTTGAATAAGCAATGTTCCCCCGATTTTTTTTAAAATTTTTTTTATTGGGGTTTTTTTATATAAAAAAACCAAAAACAACAAACAACAACTTTCAAACTATGATCTAGTTCTGGTTAGTTCCGGTGGGTTTTTTTTTCTTAAAGGTTAAAATTTTTTTTTTAAATGCGCCGTTCTGGTCGGCCCGGGGTTAGTGCTGGTTGGAAAAACGGTTTTTTTTTTTCCTAATTATATTTTTTCGGGAAATTAAAAATTTTTTTTTTTTAATGAAAATTACCCCCTTTGGTAACAGCAAATTTTTTTTTTATGAATTAATAATTTTCCGTTTAGCAACACTGTAAACATCTTGAAGCGATGCAGGGTTTTTTACTTAAATCGAAAAAAATTAAAATAAAATGTCAAATAATGACCGACTTTTGGGGTTTTTTTGCGCTTTTCTTGGTGAAAACCACATCACCCTTTTTTTTTCCCTTTAAAAAATAATATTAAAAAAATTTTTTACATTGAAAAATTTAAAAAAACGCCCCAATTTTTTGGGGGGGTTTTTTTTTCAGCCCAAAATGTAATATGAAAAGTAGTTATTTAGGCTTTTTTTTTAGTAGCTTTTTTGAAATTTTTAAACCATTTCTGCCTTAAAATCTTTAATAATGATATTGCGGGGAAAAATTTCAACCTTTTAAACCCCTTTTAAAACCCCCTTTTTCACCAATAAATGTTGGAAATTCAATTTTGGGGGTTACATAAAAAAATTACTCGTATTATGGCAACAGCTCTTAATAAAGTTTAAATTTTGGACATTTCTTTAGGAAGTAAAAAAACTATCTGAACATCACTACCAATACCCCAAAAAAAGGGAAAATTGTCGAACTTTTTTTTGGGGAGGTTCGGAAACCGTTTTCCTATTTTTGTGCGATTTTATTTTTTTTAGAGATGTAGTGGCAACATAATTTATGATATTTCTCATCACACGCAAATAAATCTTTATAGCCACTAATTTAGATATCATATTAATGTCTTTCTATTCCGGGAGCTTTATTTTTTTTTTTATAGGGGGCTTTTCTACTACCAAAAAATTTCCCCGTACTATGTAAAAAAAAATTCCCCCAAAAAGTTTTTAAGGATACAATTGAAATTCGTATTTTGTTTAAATACATAAACTAATAAAAAAGGTCCAACTTCTTGTAGGTACATAATAATTTTTAATTTTCTTGTTTAAACAGATTTTTTTTTTAACTTTTCTTTTTTTTTCTTTTTTTTTTGCAAAAAACACTTTTCCCCAAATTTAAAAATATCACATTTAATTTTAAAAATTCACAATAATTTGAAGGACCGGCGCCACTGTCATTGCAAATTATGATAATAGTTTTGAGAATCTGTGTAAGATTTACGACAGTCTTTATAATATTTTTTTTTACATTTCGCCATTTAAAAAAACTTTTTTTTAAAGAATTTCTTTTGCTAGATTGTCCTCCCCTTTTTTAGCACTTGATAGTAATGATAACAAACCTTGTATTCTAGGTCTTTGTAAAACAGATTTGTATCCATCAAAAAATTTTTTTTTTAAAATTTAAATTTTCCTTATTGTTTAAAATTCTAAATACATACAGCCCCTCTAAATTTGAAAAACCACCACTACTAATGTATTACTACGCACGCTACCCCATGAAGCTATTAAACCCCCCATAATATTTTTTTCGTCTAAAAAAAAAACGCTGTTGCCAAACGATACGCCCCGGGGAAAATTTTTTTTTTTAAAAAGTTTGGTTTTTTAAATTTGGGTATATTTTCTTCGCTGCATGTATGAAAATATTTTTTTAAAAAAAATTTATCGATTTTGGAAAAAATTTAATTTTAAAAAAAAAAAATTTTTTTTTTATCTAATTTTTTTAAAGGGCATGAAAGTGCAAATTTTTCCCAAACAGTTTATAAGGTTAAAGCGCTTTAAAATTTTAG
This sequence comes from Listronotus oregonensis, assembly GCA_019359885.1. NCBI lineage: Eukaryota > Metazoa > Arthropoda > Insecta > Coleoptera > Curculionidae > Listronotus > Listronotus oregonensis. The sequence continues at coordinate 55,984 of JAHBCN010005202.1, forward strand.
CTTTAATTTGACAAAAATTTTTTTTGGATCTTTGATAATTTTAAAAAATTTTGACTGTGGAAATGGAAAAAAAAAAATATTTTTTTTTTAAAAATCACTTTTTTTAAAATTTTAAATTCGAGACCACAAAAAAATGTCGTAAAAAAAGTTTTTTGTGCCCATTTTCATACTCAAAAAGGAACCAACTGGTTTGACCTGGTTCTACGCCAAAAAAAAAAAAAACGACACGATAGACTCACAAAAAAACTCCGCTAATATTCTAGGGTTTTCAAAAGGTTTCCCCTATTGCTGGGTGTAAAAAAACAAAAATTTTTGTTGGCTTGCGTTTTTTTGGGATTTTGGGACAATTAATTTTTAAAAAAATATTTTCCAAAAAATTTGTGACAGTTTTTTTTTTACGTATCCAAAAAATTGGAAGCTGTTATTAAATTTTTTTTAAAAAATTTAATAACAGCTTTAACAAGAAAAAAAAAAAAAATTATTAAAAAAAAAAAAAATGGCGGCATGATTTCACTTAAAAAAAAAAAAAAATCACATTTTTTGAAACCTTTTTTTAAAAAAGGCCTCATAGTATTAAAAAATTAAAAAAAACATACACATAAATACTTTCAATTTTACCCTTAATCATCTTATAATGATAAAAACTGTTTAATAAAATAAAAATAATTTGTTCTGATTAAAATACTAACAGAAAAAAAAAAATTTAAAAATATATTTGTTCAAAATAGTTATTCTCTTTTTAATTTTTTTTTAAAGATACTTAGTTATATTTAAGGAAAAAACGTCGACCATTAGCCAAAAAAAAATTTTTTTAAAAATTACAGAATACCTGAAACGCTTCCCCGTATTTTATTGGAAAAAATTTTAAAAAAAATTTTAAAAAACAAAAAAATGTTTTTATATTATTAAGTAAGGATAATTGTTAACTTTAGTATTTTTTTACTTAAACAATACTTGGTTTTCTTTGCTTATCCCCGGGTAATCTTTAAATCAATTTCCTCACCATCATTCTTATTTTTTTAAAATTCCAAATTTTTTTTTAAATTTTTAAAATAAAATTGATATCATTTAAAAATTTTTTATTGTTAAGTTTTCAACACGGTTCTAAGTTTGTTTTATATTTAAAAAGGAGTGACCGACTTGTCACTGAAACGTTGATTTTTTTAAAAAGGGGTTTTTTAAATAGTTTTTTTGGGGATCTGCAAGTTTGAAAGAGTC